>VRYO01001463.1:96270252-96285569 GCA_009812075.1 Sialia sialis | reverse complement strand
AAAAGAAAAAAGTGTGGCTTATATTCAGGTGTGGCTTATATATGGACAAATCCCTTGCTCTACCCTACCGGGAGGTGTGGCTTATAATCAGGTGCAGCTTATAATTGTGAAATTACTGTAAGCAAATAATACATTAATCCCAGTTTTCTTTACTAGAAGAGAAGTTTGTGGCTTGGGATAAAGGATTGAAAATGTGAGCTCTCCTGGCTGACATAATAGAAGGAAAGGGAATTAAAATGAAGGTTGTCATCGACAAAAGGGAGTTCATCTCAGTGTTTTGTCTTGCTCTGCATTTTAAAGTTGTAAAGTTGGACTGGCACAACCCTGTCAACTGGGAATCCTTTTAGGGATAATACCTTTTTCTAAACTGATGGAGCACTGCTGACAAAGCCTTGGTGGAGATGGAGGCCTCCCAGCTGAAGGGTAATTCTCTGTGCGTGGCTCATATTTTTTGAACAGGTGAGATGGCTGTAGTGCAGTGCAAAGTAAGTCTGTGGTAGGAAGCTGTGCCAGCCTAAGTGGGCCAAAAGTATGGGACAGCACCAATTAGTGGTCCCTAAGGTCTGCGCAAGAAGTTAAGGGCTTGCACAGATGGCTGAGTGAACCTAGAAATAGCTCATGCTAGTGCTTCCTGACACTTGTCATAAGTAACTTACCAGTATCTCTACTTGTGTAAGACTGGCATAATCTAACAGGTAGGCAGAAAGCAATTTTTCAAAAACTTCTATGGGAAATGTCAAATTGTAAGAAGGTTTTTGTTTTAATTGTCTTCAGTGAGAACCATGAGACAATTTGAGCACTAAAGATGCAGTGAAATTATTAAAACATTCTCCATCCTTATTACAGATTTTAGTGGAGACTTTACTGTATTTTATCCCATCCTATTTTTCTTGACTGGATACTGTGCTGAGGTTTGGTATTGAACAAACAGGCAATATGATTCCCATGTACCTTTTAACTGTCATTATGCTACAAGTTTTCCTCCTCATTGAACAGTTACAGTTTTGGTTTGTCTTGCAGAATTGAATGTAATCTCTGGGAAAATACAACAGGCTGATTTGTGTCTCATGTTCACTCTAAGCAATGTTGTTCCTCTGTTCTATTTTATTATTCTATTTTATTATTTATATTTTATTATTTTCCTAATTAATGTGGCTACAGCTGTTATTGCAACTCTTCTGATGCTACTGGACAGCATAAGCTCGCATCAAGCTCAAAAATTGTGTCTTCTTCTCTCCCCATATGATTCAAACTGGGGAGAAAAAGACTATTTTGATTTATAAACTGGAGTGGAGGAGAAAGGACACAGGAGTTTGAAATAGCATTGGGTACCTGGAGGCAGACATGTCTCAAATCACAGGAAAGTGTTTTATAAAAGTATTTTTTCTTGTTGTTGCATCTTCCATTCATAATATACATTTGCAGATTAGAGTCTACTCTTTGGGGTCTGTTATTTGAATCATGTCATTATGAATTAAAAATAAGACATCGTATTCCCTGAGAAGAGCAATTACCAGACCTGTCATTTATGTGAGTCATAGATGAGCCATTTTTGTACAGATGACATTAAAATGAAAGTTTAGGGATCTTTCTTAAAATGAAGGTGGTATGTAGAGTTGTAAAAAGCAGTCAGAAGTTGAGTCCCTGGACAAAAATGTATGCTTCTTGGGGCACAGCCATTGGTTTTACATGTTACAGAGAGATAGTATACTATGCTTAAGAAGGGATAATTATTATTATTGTATTTGGCTAAATAAATTTCTTGTGTATAGTATTGTCCTGGTTCCAGCTAGGATAGTGCTAATTTTTCCAGTAGGCAGGAGGGGGCATGGCTAGGACCATGAGGTTATTTAATACCAGCTCATGTCATTGCCTAGGATGGGGAAAGGAATTCTCTGAATCGCTCTCTATTTTGTATATGTTTGTTATTAGGATTGTTACTGTTTGTTTTCTTATTTCATTGCTGTTTCCAGTAAATGGTTCTTATTTGATACTTATTTTTTGTGCCTCCAATTCTCCTCTCCAGCTGCCACATGGAGAAGGGGAGTGGGAGCGAGTAGAGCAGTGCCTGGGTTTTGGTGGGAATACTAAATTGGGGAATACCATTCCTAAACTGCAACAGGTATTTAAAGAGTGTGGCTGTATCTATCCTTATCTAAAGAATCTTAATTTCAAATTAATGGCTGGAACCCAAGTTGTCTGACTCCATATTCTAGAAAACAGTGGTGGCTAACTTGCAGTCTGTGAAGGTTCTAAATGAACATGTGAACTCATGGCTACTCATCTATGAGATGTTGTATGATTGATAATTGGTAGCTGATACTACTGGACCATAAGCAGGAGGTAGGATGCTCTTGAAGAAAGATTGCTTTCTCTTCAGTTTAAGGAAATTCTCCCAACTCCACTAATAACTAGTGTACACACAAACTAATGTTATTCATAGACACCCAACATGTGGAAGATTCTGTCTCAGAGCTATTATCTCCAGAGACTGTTCTGAGTTGGGCCCAGTTTCACTGTATGAAAAAGTGAGGTGGAGGAAGAGAAATACATTATTTTGAAGCTCCTGTGCCATTAAAAAACCCCAACAGTCACAAATGCTTAGAATACATGGAGAAATGCACTGAGATTTGAAGAGGCATGTTGCAACACTGTGCTCTAGGTTATTTTTTTTAAACTTTGTGTAGCCAGTTACAGAAACATTTTTATGTTCTGCACTAAATATCCATTCATGTTACACTAAGTATACACATAGCAATACATAGCATTTGTTTCAGTTGCCTCCCATCACAGGAGCTGAAGAACTGTGCAATTCATCCCTGTGTGTGGAACTTCTGTTTGAGTCCTATGAGAGAACTGATTTGAGTTTTGTGAAGAGTAAAAGGGGGTAACTGTTTTACTTTTTAGTTAGTTCCCTTTCCTACTGGTTTTCTCTGTATCAAATAACACATGAATCCCCTCACACAGTATCACAAGACTTGCCTTGAAAGCACTTCTGGAGTTGTTGTTTTTTTCTGGATTACAGTTGTACTAGTATATATTAAACAAAGCATCAATTATACGATATATTAGAGGTTTTTCTGTAGCCTTCACAATTCTACTTTAAAACTTGCCAATTGCAGTGTATTTCACTTAATGCTTCTTAATGCAAGGGAAAAAAATAGAGATGAGCAATTCTGGGAAACTGGAGCATAGCAATACTGGAATATGTAAAGTACCAGGCATTTTTTGTTATATCACAGGGCATCATGAATACCCACATAGGGCTCACTGTATCATAACTGCATAGTTGTGTTTTTTACAATTGTTTCCAGCATGCCTATACTATCTTGTAGTGGGTGATGCACACATGCACTTACAAGGGCCTGATAACCTGCAGAAATGTAATCATTTATTAGGAACATGATAAATCAGTACAGGGAGAAAATGTTGTAAATACTGCGCAAGATTCTTGTTCTTGTCCATTTTTTATTAAATAAACAGAGTACCAATGAGAATCAGATAATTGATACAATTTTTCTTCAGCCCATACCTTCAGTAGGTATGGACTGAAGTTATTCCCAGTTTAGAGATTTTTTGATTTTTTAAATTTTATTTTGTACCAGCTGAACATTTCAGAAGGTTAATGCAGATTGATGTTTCATTGCTGCACTTGTAACACAATCACAAGTGTGTTTGATAAGTCAGCAGATTTAACACTATCTTTTTAATCACTACAGATACCATCTATCATCTGTACCAGTGAGTCGGTGATGGAAAATATGTTCATTCCTAGAATATAGAACATGGGGTTAAATATGGTCAGCTGGTGTGGTAGCTTGAAAATTTATGAAATGGTGACTTAGTGCCCAAAGCTGACATATGCAGGGGCAATTCATAAATCATAGAATAGTGTGGTTGGAAGGAACCTTACAGATCACCAGTTCTGTCAACAGTACATGAATGAGATGATTATTACTTGTACAGCACTGCAGCTATAAGGATTCATTTTGCTGAAAATGAAAAGAAACAATAAAACCAGTTACCAGTGAACTCTGTGTTGTTGCAAATAAAAATGTGGTGGTCATTCATGCCAGAATACAGAGCTGCTGGAGAGACATTTATGAAACACTGTAAATTCTTATGCTACTAATTATGTTACATTTGGAGCTACTCAAGGTTGTTTTGTGAACTCTAACACTGAAAGCAGATTACAAATTTATATTAAACAACTTAGTTTGCAAGATTGTACTGAGTTTTCAGAGATTTGCTCAAGGGAAACTTGCTATCTATTAAGTACTCCTAATGCAAATGTGAGATATATATATATATACACACATATATATACATGTATATGTGTATATATATGTATGCCTTATGAGTGGTTATAAACATAGCATATGCCATCACTCTATGTACTTTATGCACATCAAAGACTACTGTTCTGGTTTATGTTTGTGTTATTTAAGGAAAATAGCAATAGGACTGAAACCATTTTCATATGCCCTGATTTCTGCGTAACATGCTCTCCAAGTTCTCAGTTGCTGTAAGAATAGATGGTTGGTCTCAACACAGTGATAACTGACCAAGCAATCCCTCTTCATTCTGATATAAAAACTTTATTTGTTCACCTGATACATACTGAAAGTTGTTTGCTTCTGTAGAAACCAGCAAGAATAAAGCAAGGCGTAACCCAATCGGTAAAAGGTATAAGTCACTACCATAACTAGACTTATTCCATTCTTTGGAATATTTAAAAGTGTTTGTGATACCATTTAAGTAGAAGACAAGACTGTTTTGATAGCAGGTTAGCATAGCACACAGCAGATTCCTTCAATCAGCAAGTTTGTGTCTGAGATGAATATTCAGCGTGGTCAGTGACAATATCTCTAGGCAGGTTCAAAAACACTGCAACCTCTTTAAAACACAGACACAGATTTTCTCCTTTCCTATCCGTTCCCATTCCTAGGAAAAAGTGAAGTGAGGAATTCACAATACAGAGATGATAATTACAGCTGTAAGCATAGAAGAAGATATTATTTACCATGGACATACTATAAAATTTATGCTAGGCTAAACACCGTGGTATTAATCATACACACTGAATTTCCTGGCCTGACCCTTCACATTTTAGATGTTATGCAAAAGTACTTTTTTCCTTTGGCTAATGTCATATGTAATATGTGCATATATAAGCTAGTATCTGTATATATGTGAAGTATTGCCTAAGTGCAAGCATCTCAAAACCATGTGTCAGAGCACTAAATCATGATAGTTTAAATTAAAAAAAAAAAAAAAAAAAAATTCTGCCTTCTTTCCTTGGAGGCCAAGTTTTGAAACTTTTGCTTCAATCTAGAAGGTGATTGTAATTCTGCTTTTGTTTTGTTGGTGTTGCAGGCACTTCATCTATTTATTCCCATAATATGAAGCATTGCAAAAACCAGATTGAGCTTGAACTTTGAAACTCATCTCTGAGATCTCTAGAGATCTCTGTTTCTTGGTGGTCCCTTGTCCTCAATGCTATGAAGTTGCAAATATTAGCCACTATATTGCCTAAATCAGCCAGGGGAAGTGCCTAGTGCTAGATTAGGCTGGCTGTAAATCCAGCCCCTAAGAGTAATAAAATAAGGTGTTTATTATGAACTTGTTTCTGGAACAAGCTACAGTGAGGTCACATCAGTAAGGACACTGTTTAGATGAGGTCCTAGTCAAAAGATGCATGTTCGAATCCTTTCCTCTGTCACTAGCAATATGCATTCACCTCGAGGGGCCTCAGTTACCATCTGATAGTGTGGTGTGTTAGCAAACCCAATACTATTAATTAAATTCCTTTTTGCTTCAATTAATATTTGATTTATATATTTATGCAGAGAATGGCCTTAAGTTATACCTGTTTCAGCTAAATTTCATGGTACCTTTAGGGTAGACATTTTACACCGGAGGAATGAAATGAACTCTCATTTTTTTGTATCTAGGGTAAAACCTCTGCTTTCTGAAACATAGAGCGAAAACACTGTAGTACTTGCGTGTCCTCCCTGCCCTGCTCTTTGGCTGTGTTGTGTCACGGAAGTCACTCCTTATGTAAGTGGCAGCAGCTGTGAACCAGCAGGTACAGAGAGCAGCGCCGTGTGTGTGTCCTGCAGGAACTCCAGGTGTGGAGCTGCCCTTTCTTGAGCTACTTCAAGGGAGAGGCAATTCTTGGTGTGTGAATAGTATAAATATTAAATATTAGTGCAGTAAAAAACTGTACTTGCATGAACATACATACACAGGGAATCTACAGCCTTAGGCAGCATCTAAGCAGCGATTTTAGGGATCATCTTTGCGTGCCATGCTGAGATACTTAACAGGTGCAGAGCTCTCGGCAAGCAATTGATTTTGGCCTCCTTGCTGTGGCCACTTATAGGTGTTAGCCTCACTTCTCTGCCGGCAGCCACGCCAAGCCGTGCCCGAGAGAGGTAAATCCTCATGTTTCAGGAGCCTTGCACTGAAGCTCCAACCCGCCGGGGCACAGTGAGGAAAGCCGTGCCATGCAGGGCTCGGGGCACAGTGAGGAAAGCCCAGCCATGCAGGGCTCCAGGGGTGGCGGCGCTCTCCCGGCCGCGACATCCCCCACCCCATTCCCCAGCGGAGCAGCCTGCCGAGCGAGGCGGGAGGGCTGCCGCGGGGAGATGGCACCAGGTAGCCGGTCCGAGCAGGGGGCCGCTGTCGCCCCTCAGGGTGAGGCGAGGCGAGGCGAGGCCCGGCCGGGCTGCCCCGCACCCCCGCCCCGCGCCGAGGCGGGAGCAGCGCCACGCGCCTCTTCCCCGCCTCCTTCTCCTCAGCCTTCAGCGAGACGCTGGAGGCTTCTCACGGCGCAGGGAGGGCAGGAGATAAAAACAAGTGTGTGCGGCGCTGGGGGAGGGGTATACCTGCTCCCGCTCCGGGAAGACGAGGTAAACTTTGTCGGCCGTCGTGATCCACGGGAAGGAGAAGGCGCCGGGCCGGTGCGGCGGCACGGGGCTTTGTTCCTAGCGGAGCGGAGGCGATACGGCAGCGGGCAGGAGAGGGGAGAGAGGCCCTTCGGCGGGGCCGCCGCGCTGGGACGGAGGAGATGCCCCCCACAGTGGCCGCTGCCGGGCGCCTCGGGACGTGTTGGGGCGGGAAGGGAGCAGCTCCCGGTGGTGGGGCCGGGTGGGAGATCGGGCAGTGCAGCGGGGTCGGGAGCGCCGGGACAGCGTTGGCGAGTTGGTGTTAGCGGGAGGGCAGAGGTGGCGGAGCGGCGCCGCAGGGAAGGCGGGATGGCGCCGGGGCTGAGGCCGCGGGAGGCTCCGGCCGAGGGGCTCCCGTGTCTGTAGTCGCGCTCGCTCTCTTTGTGCTGGGCTACTTAGGGGCCAGGAACTCGCTTCTCTCTTAGAAAGTTACTTCAGCCTCTGGGTTTGTCAGGCAGGGGGATCCCCGGTCTGGGGCTGGGGTGCGTCCGCCAGCACGGAGTCCCTGCCTCCGCTTTGCTCCTGGAGTCGCCGTCCGCACACAGCCCTTGTTGACGCTGCCCTGGACCACTGCAGCACATCTGTTGGTGTGTGTGATAAATGGTGTTGTCTTTGGTACCCACCCAGATCTCTCCCCATGCCCAGATTTTCGGAACTGTTGGCAGTGTCTTGCCATCCCTGGCTAAAACTTACAGCTGTTTGAAGCTCTCTGGTGCCTTTTTTTGATCCTTCCTGAGTATCGAGATTCAGGATTTCTGTGTGTCTTCTGACAAACGACCAGGTCTTAAACAACTTTTCGCATTGGTGCTGGTCAGTAGTGCAGGCTGGATGGTTCAGGCTCCACAGCTGTGATCCTCCATGTCGGGTAGTCTCCTGAAAGTTAAGGAGTTGCACCTTAACTAAGACTCACATTTCGAAGCCTAGAATTAGGTGAGAACTACAGTATTTCCTGTAACTTGAATTTTTTTTTATTTTGAAATGCTGCTTTTATGTTTAACATCATGTTTATTTTTTTGTGTGTGTGTGTGTTTTTTTTTTTGGTGTGTTTTCTTCTTTTTTTTTTTTTCCTTAATGCTGAGAAGTGCCAGTGCCTGGTGGTTGTCAAGACATTTGCAATGTTCACTTTTTACTAGGTATGAAATGAAACAGTAGCGAGAGCTACACGGGCTTTGGGACTGTTTTATGTGATATTTGATAGGAAATTTCTATGTGCTGCTCAACTGATTATAGATGTCATAAGCTGGCTAATTTTTAAAATAAGTGCTACACTTAGTCTAGGCAAAGCAGGACTTTTGCTTAAACTAATGGGATTTTTTATGAGGTTGAAGCTGTGAAAAAGAACCTTTGAAGTATTGAAAGCAGTGGGGGTTTTCGTACTACATAGCCAGAATTGGCTTTTTTTTCTTTTTTTTGGTGTATGTAATTAAATCGATTACTTCTAACAGCTAATGCTTATTGGAAGGTTTAATTAGTCATGTAGTTTGTGGGAAGTACACGTGCTCCTGAATCACTGCTTCCTTGCCAAGAGTTTTCTATGAGTTAACTTAAAACATTCTATTTCAGTTTAGATTGTGTATGTGCCCCAGGGAATGATTATTTAGATAAGGCAGTGGCCACAAGTAGTTCAATCAGTGTTCCTTGCAATCTCTGATTTAATCCAAAGTACCTTTCTGCAGGTCACGCTTCCTTTTACTAAAACAGCTGCGATATTTTGGGATATCATCACCATTGGCATTACCTTCTTTGGCCTGCTCTTGTTTTCTGGTCATTCATAAAACATTTATATCTAGATCCACAGAACCCACAACAGGGATTTTTTTCTTTCTGTGTCTGGGCTGTTTGCAGGCTGGCCTGTGAGTCTGTTCCTCAGGCTTATCTGCCTCTTTGACTATAAACTCTATTGCTAGCATATCAGAAGATATGACTGAGATAGAGATATAAAAATGCAGAATATTGGAAAAAAACAGAAATTCCTTTTGCATTAGAAAAAGATGATGGGGAGTGTCTCCATATCTTCTGACTTTCCTTCTCTGGAAGTGACCATAATGACAAAGAATGAGTTAGTATTTTTGAGAGATGAGTGGCACTTATTTAGGTAAAACCATGTTAGTATAATTATCTATGTGTCTTCTAAATATATTCTTTAAGAAAAGAGAGATGGTAATTAAAATAGAACAGTTCTGAAATTGCTTATCAGGTGTAATGAAGGAAAACCAACGTAAGGAAATTATTTCAGAAGTCAGTAAAAAATACTATAGAAACTTAATAATTTGTTAGCATTTCATTTTTGAGCTTACAGTTCAGTTTTATTCCTGGTGACCGCTAGTGTGGATCCGTGGGCTAAACCTGACCAGCAACAAGGAAGTAAAGCCTGGGAAAGAAGTTGTTCTGCAGGTCAAGTTAACCTTAATTCCTGTGCTTCCATGCAGAGAGCTCAAATAGAGGACTGAAAGCAACCAGAATATACCGTATCATAATGAGAGTCTATGTGTCACCTATACACCTGAGCTATTGCTGTAGAGTCTCGGGAAAATAGGTCTTGATGGAGATTTTCCAGCTGTGAAGCTTCGAAGAGGTATGATAGGAGGGTTGGGAGATGGAGAATGAATAATTCAGCTGGTGGTTTTTTTGGGTTTTTTTTTGTGTTGGGCTGGATTTTGGATTTTTTGTTCTGTTGTTTCTCCTGGTCTTAGTACTTTTGTGGGTGGAAGGTGAAAAACAAACCAGGTAACTGGATAGCCTCTCTAAAAGTTAAGTTTGCTTCCTGTTTAGGTATTTCTTACACAGCAGGCCTCTAACAGGAATTCCTATGTAAGTATTTGCAGGTGTTTGGCATCAAATTATTTTAATGAGGGGTAGAGAAACCAAACATCTGGGAAATGTCAAAGCTATTAAAGGTTTTGCTAGGCCAATGTCCCCAAAGTGAAGCCTGACAATTGATGATGAATAAAAACTGAGATTCAGAAAAATAGCCCACAGTATGATATTTTACACCTAGGGATAGAGGAGGCTGCTGTTTCTGATAAATGGGAGCCTGAGGTTTTCTTATCTTTATGGTAGTGTGAAGGAGGCTGCAGAGATAGTGGTAATACACTTAATGTATCTAAGTGCCCCCTCACCCTTTTTCCCACTTGATTTGGTAGTCTTCTATATTGATGTATTTCACAGTGTAACTGTGCTTTTAAAGTTGCTGTTTTTTTCACAGCTTAAGAATATAATTGGATTTGCATACTCAGGACCTGTTAACTTTTAGAAAAGAGCATAGCTTTTCTGTGCTCCGTATATTTAGCCAGAATTTTCATAGTCTGCAGGGTCTGTTGTAGTTATCTGCCAGTGATAGGAAATTTACATTGTCTTGCCTCAAAGGGATTAGGTGTCCACCTTTGTTTTTTCTTTTGCTCACTACTCCCTCTCTCATCCTCTCTACCCCACCATGCTACTGTCTAATTACCCTGCAGGTACAGACCTGTGTAATAACAGAATTGAGATAATGAATTGCTTGAGGCATAAGGTGGCAGATTGATGCAGCAATCTAATGGACAGATGTGTTGATGCAGCCTGCTTTCAGTGTGCATCCACTGAAAATGGTCTGAGGAAATTAGACCGCCTCAGACAGAGGAAGGGAAGATGCCTTTGTAGTTCCATGAGCTGCACAGAACTCTTAGCTTTGGGGATGGCAGAAGGAGGATGTGAATTCATTTAGGAGTGTATTTATTTGTGATTTGGGGAATAAGAAAAAGAATGATGGTGTTTAGAGAACAATCTACTGGGTTTCATATGTTCAGGAGAAACCTCTAGAGCTTAGCTTTTTAAATATAGCTTTCTGTCTTTCATTAATTTTCTGAAAAAAACCCCAAAACTTTGATATCTTTTAAGCCTTAACTAAAAAAGCAAAGTAGAGGCTATTTTTTTTTCCTCCCCATTTGATCAAATCTATACGCTTGCAGACAGAGTGAAAAGATGATTGAAGACAGATGATTTTACTTTCAATTAAAATTCTGTGTTTTTTCTTGAAGAAGATAATTTTAGTGGGGGAAACTGTGGAATCCTGTGGTGTGTGTTTGAACTCTTTTCAATAGAAGGAAGAATGTACATTAGACTGTATATAATATTTTCAATGTGCCATACTAGCTTGTGTACTTTGCATACCATTTCTCAGATTATGCTTTGCAAGCATGTTATTATCATTGATCAATAGAAAAACTGCATTTACAGCTTTCTTTTTGGTTGAAATAAAATGAGTGCCTTCCTTCTTCCATAGGTCTTTCTGTACTTGTTCTTTTTCTGCAGCTAGTACAACTAAAATTTTTTTGAGGAGATAAGGTAAAAAAAAAATCACTAGTGTGTAATTTGATGAGGGATATTTATATTTTTGTAATACTGCTTTGTTGGATACCAGAGTCTCTGAAATATTTTCTCTATTGGCATTTCTTTGTGCCATATAAAGCGGGTTGCACCTTTTATCTTTTAGTAGACAAAATCTTCAGGTTTTTGCAAAGCTTTTTGATTGCCAAAATAGGACATTTTTGTGTCCTAATCATCCTTATTCATCTCTGTTACTGCATTTTTAGCCTCTTTTTGTACACTCAGGTTTCCATATCTCTTGTTTTAGTGACCCAGAGGACACTTCCATCTGGCTTCCCACCTGTTCTCTGGAAGGGATGAGGAGGGCCCAGAGAGCTTTGTTCTGCATAATGCACCTTCTTTCATGCTGCTAGTCAAGTTGTCAGGGTGCTGCTGTTGCTTCTTGTCCTTGCAGAATTGGCTGTATCCTCTTTCTCCAGTCCTCTGGCAGCAGTAGAGTCAGTAGCTCAATCCTCTGACATACTGAAGTTTTTTCCTGTTTCAGGGCTGTGGCTGTGTTTGTAGTGGTTAGCAGAGATAGCTTGCTGCTGTTAGACAGAGGAGTTGGTAGTTTAGCAGCATATGGGGTAATTGAGGGCAACCCACTGTGAAGAAGGGGAGTAAAACTGGTGTTGGAATCTGAACTGATTATTTACTGTGGTAAATAATCCACTATTCAGAGAACCAAGATAGAAACCACAGCACTGTGTTCGGGGTGCTCATCTGCAGTCTGGAAGAAAAGGTAGAGAAGGAGCTTGAAGGTGAGCCTTCCACATCAGAGGACAGCATGTTGGCTTAGAGGTCTTCCAGTCTTGCCTCTTTGTATGCTGTACATGCAGATTATCCCCTTCCTGCTTCAGTGCTTTAGTATGAAGTGCAATTGCTATAATAGGAGAGGCTGAGATGTGCTCAGGTCAGGTATTCCTGGTTGTTTTATACCAACCCACAAGCTAGTAGATTACTCCATTAGAGGTTTCTTCCAGAGCTGGATGGTTTGTAAGGCCTAGCTTTAGCAATGTTAGGTTCTATACTACATCGTGAGCATCCTTGTTTTCTGCCTCTCATGGAGCTATTGAAGAAGGAGACATGGTCTGTGATCCACAGCCTGATGTGACTCTTCCCCTAATTGTAAATGAGTTAGTCATGGAAATACAGCTTTTGCACATGCAAGCTTTTGATGAATGGGTGATAGTGACTTGTTATAGAATACTTTTCTAATAGTCAGTGTCCTGGAAATAGTAGCTATAAAGAATATCCTTGTGGTCATTGTGTACTTCTGGGAACATCTTACTTTCTGAAAATATGTGCTAGATTTTGTTTACCTGGTGGATCTGAACTTTTCTGTAGTGTTTGCAATTGAAATGTAATTTTTAATAAATTGTTGATATTGTACGTCTGCCAGGTTATGGGTGATTTTGCCACTTTAAAATTTATTATGCATACCTGAAGAAACTTTAGCTGCAACTTCCCTCTGGCTTTGATGAATGAGTTGTTACCTGATTATAGCTGATAAACACATGGACCGTTGCAGTGGTCAAGAAATGAGAACCTAGGTCTAGGGTTTAATTAATTGCTGTTGATTTTAGTATGTAAACAATTTAATCAGTGCTTGAAAAACCTCTGAAAACACTTACTTCAAGAACACAAAGTATTTCACTAAGTTAGAAATAAGTCATTCCTGGGGCATGCTATCTTTTTTGCAGTCATTCAATTATTTTTGCAGTTATCAGCCACACTCAGTCTCTTGGACTACTTTTATTTTCAGCTGAGATGGATTGGATTGGGAAGAGGAAAAGTCAAGTACAATCTGTTACTGCAGGTTCTGGGAAACCTGGCATTTCCAGTGGTAAACTCAATATCGTAGGATGTTTAACATCAAACTCTGGGGGAAAAATGTAGGGTTTTTTTAGTAGTAGACTGGATTTTAAGTAATAAATGCTTAGATTAACAGATTGCAGTTGTACCACTGAGATTGTTATTTGCCTGTTTCCTAAAATTTCTCTGTGTTTTTTCTGGTCTAGCCACAATATTGGATTTTTTTGATCTGTAAGGTTATAAGCATCTAAAAATCCCTTGCTATTCTATTATAGCTGCTTTTGCTCTTTGAGTATGGTTTTTTGAAGTAAAACTTTCAAATATCAGCAATGTGCACATTTTAGAAGCACAGCTTCAATCCATAAGTAAAATATAGCAGATAAATATGGGCATGTCTTACATACTTTCTTTATGACTGGGGAAAGAAATGGCTGACAATTCTGTAGTTGTTTTCAGAGGAGATGCATGTTTTGTACTTTTTGTAGCCTTGCAGGTGTTCTCTTTTGGCAGATATTCAGCAGTGGTCTTGCTGCAGTTGATTCCAGATGTTCTGTGTTATTTTGAGAGCTTTTTGTGTTCTGAAGTGTTTTATGGATGCTAATATTCTTTTACTTGTCTAATTTCTTTCTGTCCTATACACTGTGGTTACGTAAAATATTTTGGTGCTGCTTTGCCACTCCTTTGCTGGCCTACCTTTCAAAAGTATATTTAAGTGTGTAAGCTTGAATCTTATGTTAACATTTGTCTGTCTGTATGAAAAAACATATGTGTTTCAAGATGCTTAATGACGGGGCAGAGGAGGAAATAAGTTTAGCTCTGTCTTGATACTTTAATATTCTTCCACAGAGTTCTTGCCTTTTGCAGCTTAAAAATTCTGCATTTTCAGTCTAATACTTCGCTTTTACTTCTCTGCTGCTTTCTGAAATGTGCTTAATTTGTGATATTTTCTCCCCCCTCCCCCCACCCCCAGCCTTAGTAATCACTGGAGTTTTCTCCAAGGAGTAGCTTTTCTGAAGCACAATAGCTTTATTGTTAGCATTGATAAAGTGCATCATGGGATTTATAGTTCCATCTAGGAAATGAACCTCTAGAGGAGTTATACCAGAAGCCAGTTAAAACTCCATTCCCCAGGAAGTGCAAAAGTAGCATGTCAAAATCTTTTAGCTTTTGATGGGGGTATTCTTTTGTTTAATATCTGCTCTTTCTGCTGTGCAAAGGTATTTTGAAGAAAATGAATTTTAAAAATTTGGAGTTTTAACTTTTTAATTCTATGTCATTGAAACACTTTGACTGTTCCCTCTGTGTATACATGCTGTTACTCTATTTTATTTTGAAATGCAGATGCTCATTCTGCCCTGAAAAGAGAATAGCTGTTCTTTGTATGTTAGGGTCATAAAGTGTGTCAACAAACTGACCTTTCCTGAAAGCTGGAGACTAGTTAATAAGGCACTCCAGCTTTCATTATGGTCTGCAGGAGATGGTATACCACTTACCAAGAAAGAGGATTTGGGGACTAATTGGGAAAGAGTGGCTCTGTTCACCTGTGACATTTTCAATGTGCAAATACAGAACAGTACTTCTGTGGAAAACTAGGACTGAAACTGTGATTCTAGTCTAGGTTAAGACAATAGATTCAAAACGGTCAGTGATCATGTGTTGCATGATTACATGATGCTGGAAGGAACTGATAAATAATCATAAAAATCTTTGAGAATTATTTTCTGATGGCTTGTGCTCATTTGTGAAGAAGGCAGCCCCTAGTTCAATGAATTAACACTTCATGTAAAGACCCAGTTGTCCTGGTTAGTGCCTTTATCTGTGAGACTTTGCTGCAGGTATGACATTTTGTGGAAACAGTTATTCTGCTTAACGCAGAAAATGTGGTTAGGCTGAGCTGGATTGAAATGTGAGTAAAGTTGTGATGGTTGTTCATGGCCTGGTTTTTGGTAGTGGGGGGGTCACAGAGGTGGCTTTGTGAGAAGCTGCTTGAAGTTTCCACCATGTCCAGCAGAGCCAATCCCTGATGGCTCTGAAGATGGACATGCTGCTAGCCAAAGCTGGGCCAGTTAGAGAGGATGGTAACACCTCTGTGATAACATATTTAAGAAGAAAATCAAAACAAAGTGGGGGCACCAGTGTTTTTCTATCTAGAGAAGAGGAGGAGGTGAGAACATGCGAGGGAAACAACATGGAGATACCAGGACTGGT
>VRYO01001463.1:96243119-96269252 GCA_009812075.1 Sialia sialis | reverse complement strand
GACTCCTCTCCCTGAGCCGTGGAAGAAAATCTTGTTGATGAACTGACCAAAATCCCTACCTCCTGTCTCCATGTGCTATCAGTGGGAAGGAGGGAGGCAATGAGGGGAAAAAAACGTGTTTTTTAAGGGCTTATTGTACTTTTCATTATCCTACTCTGATTTTATTAGTAATAAATTTACTTTGTACCTCTAAGTTGAGCCTGTTTTGCCCTTGGAGTGTCTTTTCCCGGTCCTTATCTCAGCTCACGAATCTTTTGTTATTTTTTTTCTCTCCTCTGCCTATCTGTAGCAGGGGAGGGTGAGTGAGCAGTTTTCCTGGGTGCCTGGCATTTGGCTAGAGTCAAACCGTGACAGTATTCTGGGTAATCATTCTAATTTCAAAGATTTTGACTTTTTGCTCTGGGAGGGACTGGAGGGGTGTATATGTATGGATGGGAGGTGGTGAACATTCCTGAAGGGGATTAATTTTGAGCTGACTTAGACGCTTTGATCCTTTCCATCTGCAGGTTGGCTTGTTTTAGCTTGCCAATATAGGGATAGCAAATTCTCGCCTTCCTTTTATGTTTGGAAAAATGCTTATAGCCCACACATGACTCTGTAATTGGGGAGAGATTGTTCATTCTTGCCTGCAGGAAGACATTTCTCTGTCTGCTGACACGGAGCTCCAGACTAGATAGAGGGAATGCGAGAAGAATGTAGATGGGAAGCAGGGCTGCACAGCTCCTAAGCGACAACTCTTGAAGAAATTGACACTAGTTGTCCAGAACAGCATAGTGTATTCTGCAGGATGAGGGAAGTAAAATTGCTCAGTAGCACTCCAAGCCCCCTCTGTGTCACAGTGTATAATGTTATGGTTGTCTGTAGTACTTAGTTACTGTGTAGAAACTTTACTGAGTTTAGGAAAATTTGATTTAGTGATAATCCACAATAATTAATTCTCATTAACATGTTTTTCTTGTTTATTTCAACTTCAGATCTCTTAAATGTGGGTAAGGGATCATATACCTTTAAGTGATCTGAAAATAGACATGGGGCTGATGATAGCAAATTTTATGCTCTGTTTCTCAACCAAACATCTTCAAGACTGTTAAGCTTGTTCTCTGTTGAATTTGTATTGCCCTGCCTCCTCTCAAGTTGCTCTTTTAAGTCAAGATTTTCCAAAAGAATGACGATTTAGTTTGTATTTTCTCAGAATTCTGCTTGGGTGCTTATCCTGCAGGTAAAATAGCACTGGTTGGGTTACAGAGTGATTTAATCCCCTACCTCTTCCTCACTCCAGAAGGCATTTTGAAAAGTTTTGTATGTGTGCATGTGTCATTTGGAACTTTTTGTCTCTCTGAGAGTACTTGTTTCTTATTAAGATAGAAACTAGCATAAGTCAGGGTCATGGCTTATATTTTTTTTAGTGGAACTTCCCCTGGTGTTGCTTCTCCATCTAAAGATTTTAGGAGTTTTCCTTGGATTGAGATCACTCTTTGATCATTTTAAGATCTCACGGAATTTTGTTCAGAAATGCGTTTGACAAAGGCCGTGTTCTAGGCTGAATAAATGTAGTCTGTCCAGCTTTGATTAGATGACTTACCTTTATGCTTTTGTAGTTTGTGACTCATTCTAGGTGCATTGGGGTCCTAAGGAAAGAATATCAAGCATTCTTCTCACCCACCTCACGGTGGCCTTTTCAACTGCCTCTAATTTCTTTTAAAATCTCCTGAACTCACAGTGACTGTCACCTGCTGGTAGCTGGGCCTCTGCTAACAGGGGATTGTGTATCTGAGGTTACATTTGAGTAAACCGAATAAAGCATCCGGGGTTTTTTTTGTGTTTGAGAGATCTTGGGTGATCTAGTAGTGTTAAAAAATTAGAAGAATTGGCAAATTCTGCAATCTGCTACCATTTTTCAGGAGCAGCAAGTGGTTTCTCATAATTGAGTTGCTTTCTTAACAAATGTCTCTTTAAGAAGAGAAGCTGGTGACTAAAGCAAGTTGAGTGAGTCCAAGAAAATTAACTGTGCATGCAATACCTGTAAAAAATTTTTTTTAAGGACTATGTTAGATATTGGCACTTATTACATGAGGACCTTTGAGAGAACTTGGAGTATAATTGTTTGTTGGCGTCTCTGCGGAGTATTTGCTTCTAGATTTAGATAGGTCAGTCAGTGGTGAAGAGGAAGTCTTAGCACAGGTCATGATGCAAGTAAGCATTGTAGCAGATTATTCTATACAAGCTTATGCTGACTGGAATGCTTGGAAATGATGGCATGACTTGGACAACTCTAAATTCCAGATCGTCTGATTCTGCTAGAAATTTTCCCTGGGATGACCTTGTAGGATCATCTTGCTTTACTGAGACTGAGCTCACTGGAACACTGAGTTGCACGAACGATATATTAATCTCAGTTCAGGCAGCCTGGTGTTTGGAGGGTACTTCACATAAACCAAGAAGTCTGTAAGAGGTTCTCTCCTTTTCACAAAGCACATTCAGTCACAGAGAGACAGTTAAACACAGCTATCCTTCCAGAGTCAGTGTAATACCAAGATAATACATTTTCTGAAAAGTGTTGCTGGGACAAGACATATCATTTAGTCTGAAGATATCTGTCAGTACTCGCAACACCTGCAAGCAGTAAGAGTAAAAAGTGCGTCTATATTTTGTGGTACAGGAGTTATACAACTAATAGGTTGTGTATATGTGCATGTTTTACATGGAAAAGATTATTTTGTCATGGTTGAGTGAATAGGATACAGTAGTTCAGGTTACTAAAGCCAAACCAAATTCTGCAATTAACTTTAAGGAATTTTATCACTTGTTCTGAGAAAAATACTTCATCCTTTATTTGCTTGCAAAATGATATTTCCTTGTTTAAAAATATCTGCTCTGGTATTGATGTCTTACTACCTGTTCTTTCAGCAGTACATTTTGATTTCCAGAGTTCAAGTTGCTATCATGTATAAATACAGTATGCTTGTGACTGTATGGAGGATGTTGTGGGGACAGGTTGGAGTCTTAGGTGCACATGAACTGTGGTGTGTTAGATTGTTCAAGGTGGTAAAAGAATAACTGGAAAGCAGAAAGGTGGACAATTAATTGCAGGTGGGGGAAGGTGACAGTTGCAGTCAGTATAATAACAGGCTGTGAATTGAACTTAAGCTGAACTGAAAATTGGTTTGAACAGCTGTCTGGCATTTCACTTTATGTGTTTTCCCCTGTGCTGCCACCCTTCCTTCTGCCCTCTGTAAAAAAATTCAGACCTAGTGGGATCTGATACAGGTCTGAAATGAAATATTGCCTTCATCTCCGGTAATAACATTGGGAAGCTTTTTCAGATGCTTTGGTAAACATTTTTATTTCTCACTTGACTGATTTTTTGATTTGCAGAGGAGAAATGGATATACTAGAGCATACCTATGTGGCTGTGTAGGGGTTAAGTGCTATTTAAAAATTGTTATAGTGAGGGGAAAAAGGTTTCTAATTCTAGTGAAGTATTTTTGGAATTTGCCCTGTCAGTTAGTAATATTTCACTAATTAAAGCAACCCTTTATTTAAAACAGACTCACAACAGTTCATCTGGAGAACTGGCTTGTGGGCAAACTGAGGTATGTTCATTCATCAGTGGTTCAACATATTTTATATGCTGATGTTTCTGAAGTAATGCTTTTAACTTGGAAGAAGGTAATCACATCTGTGCATTCCTTGTGGTTTCTCTGCTGCTGAGGGTTGCAACTTATAAAAAAATTTACTGCCTTACAATCTTGTGTGTAGTGAAAATTAACAAACACAACAAACCCATAGTCACTAGGCTCTTTTTGGCTGTTAGAATCAAGTTTGTTTGACAACAGTAAGGCATTATAAATCTTTGCTGAAAGAACATTATGAAGAGGCAGTTCTCTCTTTTCTCCTTTCTCTTACATACACTCTTGCTTGGGAGAAACAGTTTATTCTGACTGTAGTTTGCTCTATATGCTTATATGTGTTTATACAAAAGTGAGTTCTTGTTTGGCAATTCTTTATCTTTGCTGTAAAGGAAAGGACAGGACATGGCCTATGCTGATGTACAGTGATAGCTGAAAAATTTTACTAATTTTCCTGCCCTGAACTGCATTATACAAAGAAAGTCACATACTTCTAAAAGGTCAACATACAAATCTTGAGTAGCTAATTGTCCACTTGCAGGTGGTGTTTTCCCAGTACTGCAGAATCACTGCTTGCTCTTAGTTGCTTGATTTTGTCAAATGGCTTGCTGCTTGCTAAGAAGCTTACTTTGCTAGATAAAAAATATTAGGAAAGAGTAAAACCTCTAACCATCTGGCTTTTTGGGTGAAATTTGTTGAATATTGAAGACCTGATAACACTTTTGGCTGGACTGAGACTTGCTAGCTTTTTTTGAGAGATTACCTCTTCTTCATTAATAGATGATCGCAAACACACTTCAGGTTTTGACAAAATAGTATTTGTACTTTCCCTTCACAACATTTATAAAAATACCAGCCTGCCTTGTCAACAGACCTGCAAACAGGCATGTCCAGGCAATAAAGATGTTTCAGAAGTTTCAGTTGATTTCAACAGCAATATTGATACACTACATGATATGCTCAGTAATAATGAAAATGTTACAGGAATAATTTGATGTTAAAACTAAGCTTTTTAAATGAGCATTCTGTGGTCTCTCATTTTCTTTGTTACAAATTTCCATGAAATTTCAGATTTTGACAAGTGTATAATGGTACTATTGCTTTTGTAAATTGCTGTGATCTAGAAAATTATTTGAAGAATCTATTCTAGAAGTGCATTCTGTTTTGTTTTTTTTTTTCCTGAAGGGCAGAAGGAGTAGTAGCTGCTCTGATAATGAATGAAACCCTCTGAAAGTGCAAGAAAAGAAATGTAACCTATGATAAAAAAGAAATTATGAAGGCTTTAAAGAAAACTTGTTTTCTGAGAAAAGAGTAAAAAACCAGAGTACTCTTCCAGTGTGTCAATAAGAAAGTACCCTTGGTACTATAGATGTAAGTTGAAACCGAAGATCCCTGAAGAAGTGATACTGATGAGATTGAAGAGTATTTGATCAGTAAGGGTTTGTGGAGCTTTGTGGTTGGTAGAAGGAAGAAGTTGGTGTTTCAAGTGTATTCTTTGGGCCTTTGAAAAGGATAATGAAAGTCAAGCATGTGTTTTGATGAGTTTTTCTCCCTGTGATAAGAGATCCTAATTTTAGTGCTAGAAAAATAACAAGGATAGCTGTTTAGAAATTTAAAATGCATAGTTTTTTTTGAGACAAAAGGAAAGAACAGGTCAGTTGACTTAAGCAACAGTTGCATTTTATGTAATTGTGTTTCTTGATGTAATAGTTTAACTATTTGTCCTTGGGTGAGTGTCCAAGTTAATCAGCTACAGAGCAGGCACTGTATAATAACTCCATAAATGTCTGTTGTGTTTGATTTTTCATTTCCACAAGAGCTTTAGGTCTTGTAGCTGAATGTGATCCTTGTACTTACGCCATTTTACATTATTCTGGTTCATTCATACGGCAGAGGAGAGGAATTAAAGCTTCAAGCCTCAGGCCAGTAGCAACAAATCTTTTCCTGGCTGGATGGGAACATAGATTGGTCCCAGTTGGTTGCAGCCTGCACTAGCCAGTGACCTGAATTTATGAAATTTGTCAAGGTGGCTATTTTCTTGTGCTCTTGTTAGAGGTAAACATTTGAATGGGAATAGCTGATTGAAAAGGTGTAGACCATTTGGACAGGCAGGCGAGGGTGTTATCCTATCTCCAGCCTGTGACTGAAGTGACTGTGAAAATGATTATTAATAAGGTGGGATTAAGGTTAATTTAATTAAAATTATTCTATGTATAAAAATTTGTGGTTCAGCAGAAGTAGGTATAATTATGATTATTAGCTTGCTGTTGATGCATTCTTTTACTATAACATGGTATGCTTTGCTGCTAAATTTGTCATACATTTGCTCTCTTGAATAGAGGTAAAGATTTAACCTGACATGGCAAGAGTGTTCCCTTTCTGTATGGCATAATGTGAGCGCATCTTGTACTTGGCATGTCTACCAAAGCCTGAACAGCCTGCTTTCCATAGTACTGATGCAGGTACCAGAGTGTAAAGGATGGTTGGAGCTGGAAGCAGTGTGAGGATTGGAATAGGAGCCTCATTTTGCTGTTTGTCTCAGTGAGCAATTTGTATTACCATCAGGCGAATGTTGATTTCTCCTTAGCATTTTTAAAAATAGTTGTGCATCATGAAAATGTTGTCGTAATATGAGTGATAGTTTTAACCAGGAAATTTTAACAATTTAAATTTTGTTGTTTGTTTGTTTGGGGTTTTTCTATGTGTCATTTGTGTTCTTCAGTAAAGATACAAGCCTACCTAGTACCTGCACTATCTCAGTTTCCTCTGATTTGTTTAGGTGGTGAATGGGGGTTCTGTATATTGTCGGTGTGGTTAGTAGCAATGAGGGAATATGATCGAGGCTTTGATCCAGTATACTGCTTTGACATGAAACACTTGTGTTCAGTGATACCACCAATCTTATAATATAAAAAAAAATAAATTGGAAGGTATGCAAAATCTACAGTTGCAAGTAGAGTGTTTTTCATCAGCTTGTGTTTTCAAAGACCACACAGGAGCACCAGGATAAATGCAAAATAGATTACTAACCACTTGAGAATTGTCTACTCTCCAATGAAAGGAATGAATTTGCAGCCTGGGGTAGGATTATTGAGTAAACATTTCTGATTTTTGGAGTGTCACTTATCCTATAAAATTTTTTGTAATACTGGTTAGATTCTATTTCTGGAAAATGGTTCATTATAACTTGATGGAAAAAAATTGTTAAAGCTTCCATTAAAGAGCAGAAAAAAGTGAAACTAGATGTTATAAAAGAAATTGAGCCTTATCCAAAAGCGCACAATGGAGATTTGAATTTTACACCTGAGGTTCTCTCCTGCTTCCTAAATTAGTGAATAAAAAATTCTGTAAGCTAAAAATTTTGAATCTTTGGGTTTAATGAAATGCAAAAAACATTTATATTTTAAGCTGTTATATAAAATATGTTGGTTTAGATTACTGTTTGGAACAATCTTAACTACATCAAGTAAGATAAATTTATGAAAATAGGAAATAGATAAACAATTCTGGGCATATATACTGAGTGTTGTTTTCAATATGAGTTTACTATCATTAGTACAGATGGTAATCTGTATGGGATTGATTATTTAGCTAGAGCTGTTTACACACTGAAACAGGAGCATTTGGAATACCATTACTTCTGACCTAGAGGAATAAATTGAAGTACCTGCTTTGGTGTGGAGAGCATAGGTGTTGAGTGAAGATGTTTTGGCTGCAGATGCTGGTCTGTACTCTGTTCCTTGCTTAGTGTAACTCCAGCCTTTCAAAGTATAGCAGCCGGGTAGACTTCATGCAATCTTTAATACTGTCTTTGTCAGTAGCTCCATGAAGCCATGCTGATAACCTGGGTTAAAATGAAGTATGTAAATAAGGGTATGTGTAGGGAGAAGAGGAAACTGAACTGAGATTGCCATTTCTTCATTGTGCTGAATACCTTTACTGAGATCTTGCAGACTTGGAAAGCTCATTACCTTCTGCTTTTGAAGATGTAATAATCTGACTGATGACCTCCCTGATAAATGCACTTTCAGTGTTTATGCTTCCTTAGTGCACCAGCTGCTGAATGCACATATATATGCAGTGTGCAACTGTCAGCTTCCTTACCTCTGTGTACTTCTGGATGCTGATTTTTTTTCTGGAGGATAGTGGGTAGAAAAGATGTATCTGAAGTATATCACCTCTGTACTGCACACATTACATGCTTGAAGTGCTGAATTGAAAATGTGTTAGCGTAGCATACTTGCCTCAAGCAATATTATCAGGGTAGGAGAGAACTCAAGCTGTGAGCCTAAATGAAATGGGTCAAAATTAGTGTCAGTAATATTTCTTCTACTTCTTAGTGACTGATTTAGTGACATACATTTTCATTCTTCTCAACTTTTTTTTTTTTTTTTTTCTGGACAGTGTTCTGACACATAGCTGCTTCTGTCTGTCCTTTTTCTAGTGCAGGTCTGACCTCTTTGCTTTCCCTCCTTTCTTTGCAGAATTTGGTAAATTTCCTGCTTTTTCCTTGTTAGATTGCTCCTAATTGTTTCCTTGGAAGTTTTCCTGGTTGTGGTTTTATTTTTTTTTTTTTTATTTTTTATTTTTTTTCTTTCTGGTGATTTTTAAATTATTGTTTTGTTTTTAATATCTAGTTCTTACCACATCAGAAATTGCTACAAGAGAACTCTTGGAAGCTCTTTGGTATTTGGTCTTGTATCTGCATTAAGTCACAAGAGGGTTAGGTCGCACTTTGCTGCAGTCCTTTGTTGCTTCTGGAAACAAGCTCATTTGGAACTATCAAGATAGAGAGAAAACATGCATGGGACTATCAAGATAGAGAGAAAACTCAGTATGCTTGTGTACCTGCAAGAATTCATCTGCAGTGGGAAAAGATTTGATTGGAGAGTCTGTGTGTAAGATAATCAAAAGCAAATCATTAGCTGGCAGCATTTCAAGAATAGTTATCAGATGTATCTGAATTTTAACTTTTCTTATGCTCTTTTCTTTTCTGTGAACAGAATAAACCAAGCATGTTCAGATATAGCCTTTTTCCCCCTGCTATTTAAATATGTGAATTTTAGTCTTCAGCTGTCTAGCTCTGACTATGTGGGAGTTCCAGTCATTATGTAATAAAAGCAGTGTTACAGTCTCAGAGAAGACAAGGTCAGTTCATTTAACAAAGAAGAAAAATAGCCATTGAGAAAAATGGAACTTTCATGAAAAGCAAAGGACTTCACTGCTTTCAGACATTTCATTTCTATGGTGTTTTCCCATACAGAATGAACTGTTGGCTTGCCAATGAGACGAGGATAAAATAGACTAGTTTTTCGGTATCTGGTGTAATAATTGTCTTAATGGACTGTCCATCAGTCTCCTCATTGCTGTTCCACTTATGCAGATGCACAAGCAGTGGAGAAATTGAGATGTTGAAACAGAAAAGCAAAGACATGATGAAATGATGTCATATCTGCTGCTGTTTTATGTGAGAGCAGTGAACCTCAGGCTCCCCTATGTGTTCCTGTTGGGAGGAGAGGGAGAGGACCATTGCTCTGTACAGGTGGCTAATTCCTAGGGATATTAGGATAAAAGAGAGCAGTGAGGATTTGGCTGGAGAAAGGCAAGAAAGTTGTGTCTTTCCAGTAGATGTGTTGCTCTGCCTCCATTCTGCACGAAGGAATGTTGGCCTACTGATGGCCATGCATTCAGATAAACCTGGGTGCTGTTTTTCTTCAGCAGGTGTTACCCACCTCTGTGCAGGTGTGGACCTATTATTTTCTGGCTGAACTCTCAGGGGAAGAACTTTTTGTGAAATTGCAAACATGAAGTTTCTATTTGTTGTTGAAAGTTGGAGGTGGTCAGCTTCAAAGTGTAAAAAGGGAAAAGAAATTTACAATAATTTCATGATTATAAGCCGCACCTTTTTCATTGAAGAATCCAGCCTACCCCAGTAGTGCGGCTAATCATCAGGTGTGGCTTATCGATGGACAAATCCCAGTGAAATGCCAACCCGGAAGTGAGAGCTGGCCGGGGAGGGCGCCTGGGGCTGCCTTTAAAGGCTTTGCTGGTCGATGAAAACTGTTGCAACTTGAGCACCTGACACCAAACCCCTAGCTGGTGCGATTCTGTTACTAATTTGTTACTTTATTGCACATGGATCCTTGCTTAAAAATAAAAAAAAAAGAAAATGCGGCTTATATTCAGGTGCGGCTTATATATGGACAAATCCCGTGGTCTACCCGGCTACCTGGAGGTGCGGCTTATAATCAGGTGTGGCTTATAATTGTGAAATTACTGTATCTAATTACCAGTGTTTTTCAAATACTTTATTCTGTTATATTACCTTTGTGTCTTGCAGAAATAATTTTTTCAAAGAAAGCTGGTAGTGCTTTATCTTAGGAATTTAAAACTTTGAGAAGAGTACCTGCAATTGATGAAGGACCCAGATGGTCTAGATGAAGGACCTCCTCTGAAGTGAACTGTCTACAAAGGACAAATGTGCGTGGAAGAAGAGTATATGAGACATAGATCCTTACTAGGGAGCGGTGAATTTGCTGTTACATTCAGTATGGCTCTCTCTAGACAAGTCACTTGGTGGGGTGGCTAAGGCTCTGGACATGCATTCTAGAACCCAGTGTGAGACTAGGTTTGTTCTGCTGCTTCTCTATTGCATCTGTGCTGCCTTGTGTCTGTCTGGCTTTTAACTCGTTAGTTCAGTGCTGTAAGTGAGAGAGTTGATGTGAAAAGCTGTGTGTGGGAAGGCCAATACAATTTTCTTTTCAGCTACCAAGATGGTTTTTTAAAATTATTCTGGCAGCAGGAATTAAAAGGAGCTATGTCTGGAAATCTAGATCTCAAGTACTAGGCTGTATGAATACTGTGGAGCAAATCTATCCTTTTGGGTTTTTGACTGGAAACTTTGAAGTATGTATCAGATCCCAGCCTGTCTAAAAGCATGTGGTAGGGTGATAGAAAAGGTCAGGAGGTGGAACAGTTGCTTTTTGGGAAGGACTGGAAAGATGGGGACTCTTCACTTTGGTTTTTCAAAAGCATAAAGATGTTGGGTAAGTTAACATACAGAGCTGGTTATGCAGTCCCACAATGCAGAAACTAGTGTCAGACATAGTGGGAGTTTACTTTAAAATGAACAAATAAAGATATTTGAAACAATGAAGACTATGACTTTTTGGAATATTCTGCTGCAGAATATTGTGGGACAGACATACCAGCATGTTCAAAGCAAGCATTTGACAGAGCTAGTGGGAAATGGGTCCATTAGCACAAACTGGGAGGATGGGTCTGTGATGGACCTTCTAGCATGCGTGTACAGTAATTTCACGTGCATAAGACGTACTTCCGGGTTGCCAGCAATTTATCGTACTTTGTCCATATATGAGGTGCGCTGGCGTGTAAGGCGCACCTTTTTTTTAATTTAAAGGGGGGATCTGTGCGCAACAAACTAATGAATTAGTAACAGAATACTTTCAGGTGCTCAATTTGCGAACAGTTTTCACAGATTGGCTTAGCCTTTAAACGCAGCCCCAGGCACCCTCCCCATGCTGCAGGCCCTGGCACTCCTGCATGGCGTGCCATGTGGCTTGCACTTTCAGGTTGGCGAATTTCCGAACTTTGTCCATATATAAGGCACACCGGCATATAAGGCGCACTTCCAGGTTTGGATCAAAATTTCAGTCAAAAAGGTGTGCCTTATACACGTGAAATTACTGTATGTGCAGGAGCATGAAGGGAATGAGACACTGAAGGGATGGGACTGGCTTGCTCTGCTTGAGTAGTGTCTCTCTGCAGCAACAGTGTGAACTTGTGTGATGGAGGTGGATGTGCTAACCCAGTAAAGCAAAGCTTATGTTTCAAGCCATGTTTTTTACAGTTGGCTGTTGATACATTGAATAAACATTGAATGAAAAGTTGGTGCTTTTCACTTCTGATCTTTTTCTTTAAATCTGTAAAGCTTGTAAGGTCATTTGAACAGCAATTTGCTTTTCAGGGTTTTTTTGGTTTGTTTTTTTTATTTGTTTTTTGAAAAGTGTATAGGTTTGAAACCCCGGTACCTGGGCAGAATTTCTCATCAAAATAATGAAGACCTGCATTTCTTTAGTCTGGGAAACTACAAAGGCCTCTGCTGCCTAAAATTGCCCTGAATATTTTTAACAAGCTGAGAAAAAATTATCTTCTGTCATTTTATGTTACTTTTTTGGCCCCTTATGCTTGTTCAATAAGGCAGTTTTGTACTACCAAATTACAGTAATTTCACGCATATAAGGCACACCCTTTTGACCAAAATTTTGCTCCAAACCAGGAAATGTGCCTTGTAATCCGGTGCGCCTTATGTATGGACAAAGTTCAGAAATTTGCCAACCCAAAATTGCGAGCCGCACGGCACGCCACCACCCCGCTGCTGCACGGCCGGGCTGCTGAGCGGGCGGCCGACCAGCCCCCAGCCCCACTGCTGTGCGGGCAGCCATGGCAGCCAGCACCGGGGGCGGGAGTGCCGGGGCCCACGGCATGTGGAGGGCACCTGAGGCTGCGTTTAAAGGCTACGCTGGTCTGTGAGAACTGTTTGCAAATTGAGCACCTGGCAGTAAACCCTATGATTCTGTTACTAACTTGTTACTTTGTTGCACACAAATCCTTGCTTCAAAAAAAAAGTGTGCCGTATATGCCGGTGCGCCTTATATATGGACGAAATACGGTGACTTGCCGGCAACCTGGAAGTGTGGCTTATACTCTGGTGCGCCTTACAGGCATGGAATTACTGTACATGACTCTTCTTTTTGACAAGAAATTTACTCAACTGGTTTGGTGAGGCCTTTTTTTCCTCACAGACTTCTCCATGGGCTCTCACTTGAATCACAAGTCATGAGCAGACTCCACTTGGGGACATATTGCTGGTTCAGGTTGTATGACCCTAAGTCATAGCTCTCTTTTCCAGCTTGGTTTACTTGTTTATCTTTCTGTGAAATGTCTTGAATGAATGAAGAGGATATGGACCGTCTATGGCAAATACTCCATTGTCTTTGAAATTCCTCTGAAGTAATAGTAATAGAGCTAGTAGTATGGCTATTTGTGTACAATTTAGGTTGTAGGTGTAAAAAGTAATTTTATATTTATGCTATGTCTGTCACTGTAGAAATAATATCTGTGAGTGAAACAGCCAGAAATGCTGTATTTTAGCCGGTGTAAAAATAATTTGGTGTTCTAATTATTTTGCCAGTATTCCATATACTTGTCACGTAGCAGAGGTTCTGCAATACTTCCATATTCACTGGTGGTACTTGTAGATATACTTAAATATGCATGATAGGTTTAGTTAATGTTATTTGGCTAAAATACAGTGCTACTTTTGAAGCAATAATAAGTTTTTTAAGAGATTCTCTTATGAGAGCTACAGAGAATCTCATATGCTAAGCTTTTTGCTAATGCTGGGAAGTTCTTAATTGTATATTCGTATTATCCTAGGGTGACACTTTTGATGTAATCACTTGTAGTCACCAAGAAGCTGTCAGCCCTGTTTTAAAAGCCAAGTTTGGAGGAGAGAGAGATAATATTTTATTGGTATTTTATGTGTGCATAGCAGGCATTCTTAAATATTTTTCTGGGAATGGAACCTGAAGCAGATGTGGAGTACAAATTCAGGAGGAGGAAAGGTAAAAAAGGTTCTTTTACTGCATGGAGAGTAGAGAAACTCTAAACTATTTTGTTTCATTTGTATAGTACTGACTGTTGTTTTCTGGAGAACTCTATCTCATCAGTATTTGCTTGAGAAATGCTAGTTATGGGAAAGTGTGGATAACTGGAAGGGATTTTATTCTTTGGTTTTTCCCTGAGATCTTTAAGTAACTGGGCAGAAATCATGTGACTCCTGTGGTGCACTTCAAGTAAGAAGAGAGGAAGTGGAGAAATAACAGAAGTAACAATGAGCAAACTTAACAGAAAGGGCTGAGAGGTGGCAATCCTCTGTTTGGTGTGCTGTTTTTTTGTTAGTCATGTGATTTATTTATATAGCTTAGTTTTGCAACGGTTTCCCTTTTTGAACTGGGGCTGGGCCTTCTAACCTATAAAAGGTGGTGAAATAACTATTCTGCTAATACATTGCTGGTCACCCTATTCATGTATTTAAAATACAGTTATTTCACGATTATAAGCCACACCTTTTTCATTGAAGAATCCAGCCTACGCCAGTAGTGCGGCTAATCATCAGGTGTGGCTTATCTATGGACAAATCCCAGTGAAATGCCAACCTGGAAGTGAGAGCCGGCCGGGGAGGGTGCCTGGGGCTGCCTTTAAAGGCTTTGCTGGTCTATGAGAACTGTTGCAACTTGAGCACCTGACACCAAACCCCTAGCTGGTGCGATTCTGTTACTAATTTGTTACTTTGTTACACATGGATCCTTGCTTTAAAAAAAAAAAAAAAGTACGGCTTATATTTGGGTGTGGCTTATATATGGACAAATCCCGTGGTCTACCCGGCTACCCGGAGGTGCGGCTTATAATCAGGTGCGGCTTAAAATTTTTAAATTACTGTAATAGTTGTAGGTTTAAAGCTACCTTGGAGAGTGGAAGAATGCACAAGGAGAGTCCTAGGAAATTGCACTATAGCTTAGTAAGTTAGAGGATACAGTAAAGCAATTTGTATGACCACAGGTGGGAAGCAAACAAAATATATTCTTGCTTTATGTGGTTCTGCTCTTATGCTAAGAGACCATGTAAAATTCAGCAGGAATAGTCTGCCATAGGGAAATTTAATAGGGCTTTGTATGTATGTTTATAATTTTTCTTTTAGCTGGAATGTGACATGGATTTTTACAAGTTTTGGAGATGGAGAAATTATTGGAGGTTTTGGCTTCCTCATCAACACAGAGTAGCACCTGGAATAAGTTATGTAATTTCAAAAGTCTAATAATTTTTTGTTGACATTTGTATTTTCTCCTAAATATAACTTGGTCACTCTTGGATGACTTTGTAGGGAACCATTTCTGTTCAGCTAAGTGTCTGTTTGTTTCTAATGGAGCATATATGTGTGTGAATATAGTTATATAGATTTCTTGAAGATTATTTGAAAAGATCTAATTTTAAAATATTACTTGATTATTCAATAAAATATCTAAACCCTCTGACTGCCACTTCAAAGAATGAGCTGTTACCACAATTGCAGTTCAGATGTTGGAAGCGTAAAGTTGAAATAAACTAATGTTGCTTTGGTCTGTTACTCATTGAAACATTAACTGCTGTGTTACCATTTTTGGGAATAATATTAGGATACCTTTTCCATAGGTGTAATGAACCAGTGCTAAGTCTCTGTCAAGAAGGAATTGCTGTGTTAGTACTGCCAAAAACAAAGTTGTGCATCTTGACTGTTTTAGTCTGTATTGGCTTAATTTCAGTCTAGAGAGGTTTTTATGTAAACTGCCTTTGACAGAGTTGCTGTGAATTTTGCATCTGATGATGTTTAGCCTGTAGCTACGTAATGAAAATGCTCTGTCATGAGTTGTATTTGAAACTCATCGTAGCTGAGGATGCGTCTGTAAGTTCTTACATAGTGTGCAGAGTTAAATTGATGCAAGTCTGGGACAGAGTTCCAGGTTCATTAGATTTCTGTGTGCCACAGAGAGCACAGCATGGCAAAACATTTCCAGAGTAATTTTAATAATGTTGTCAATTGAGGCCACATGTAATTACAGCTTTTTCTTTGGTCAAAATGTGAGTCTGGAGCCTGTGGTTCTGCACTGTTCTCTTCCAGTTTTTGCTCCAAACAATCATATGAACTTTAGATTCCAGTCTTGAGCATCATGAAAGTAGCATTGCTTGCTGTTGGCTGTATTTGCTTTGCCTTCCCTCCCTGCTGCCCCCCCTTCTTTTTGTATATTGTTTCTTTCTTTTTCCTTGGTGTCTTTCTTAGTGGTTCTCCACTGTACCAGGTGACAACAGAGAAACCTTTGTCTAGGCTTTTGTAGATTTCACAGTAGGTGATGCTGAGTTTTTGTGTAAGGAGACTGTAAGTTGTGAGTACAGAACTTCCTAAATGAACTGTTTAACTGAATTACTTGGAGAGCCCATAATGGAATGTACCCAAAATAAACAACAGGGAACAGTTTTTAATTGCAGATGTCAAGAGTGCAATGCAGAATATTTCCTAAATGCCACAGAGAAAAATGGCTTTTGATATTTATGTTATAAATTGCAGTAATTTCACACTTACAAGTCACACCTGGTTATAAGCCGCACTTCCGAGTTGTTGGAAAATCCACAGAATCTGTCAGTAAATAAGCCACACCAGGTGATAAGCCGCACCTTTTCTTTTTTTTAAAAAAGTGTGGATCCACATGCAACAAAGTAATGAGTTAGTAACAGAATTGTGCGATCACGGGGTTTGCTGTCAGGTGCTCAATTTGCAAACAGTTTTCACAGACCGGTGAAGCCTTTAAAAGCAGCCCCAGGTGCTCTCCCTGTGCCGCAGGCCCCAGCACTTCTGCCCCCGGTGCTGGCTGCTGCGGCTCCTTGCCTTCTTGGCAGTGGTGGTGGCTCCCTGTGCCGCTCAAAAGCAGCAGCGCCTTGGCGCGCGAAAGCGCCAAGCATTACTGCCCAAAAGCGGCGGTGGCTTGCGGCCCACCCGGCAGCGGCTCCGTGGCAGCTCCCTGCCTGGCCGTGGCTCCGCAGCAGCTCCCCACCTGCCTGGCTCGCACTTCCGGGTTGGCATTTTGCTGGAATTCATCCATATATAAGCTGCACCGGGTGGAAAGCCACACTTCTGGGATTGGCTGAAAACTTCACTCAAAAAGGTGCGGCTTATAAGTGTGAAATTACTGTAAATGGACAGACTGACTAGTTGATCAACTCATGTCAAGACATACTTGCCCTAAACTCCAGTACATAAACTGTGGGTTAGGACAGTTGTCTTTCTTTGTAATAGTGCAGCTGCCAAGGTTTGCAAATAAGTGTTTGTTAGGTAGGAAATAAGGAGAAGCAGACCTAGCTATGGAATAAACTTAGAGTGAAATTTATTCATTACTTTCTTCAAAAATGCAAGCTCTGCTAAACTCATTTTCAGAGATAGTCACAAACATGTCTCAAAAGTAGAAGTCTGCAGGGAAGAAGGGAAGATAAATCTAAAATGAGAATTGTTTTTTTGTTTTATAAGTTTACAAAGAGAATTGCAGCAACCAGTGGTGATTGTGTTTTTTGGTTTGCTATTTTTTAATATATGCATGCATATATATGTGTGTGTGTATGTATAAATGAGGAGCTCCCGGCTCTTTGGGCACAATGCCCAAACTCAGTATGGCACAGAACCTCCTTGTGCTGGGTTAGGGAAGTTACCTGCATCTAATGACACTTTTTCTTCCTCCTAGGCCCCTGTCTCCTTAAAAGCGTCTCCTGTAGTTTCAAAGGCAAAAAAAACAATAATAAGATTTTTCCAAATCTAGTAACTTTGATCAGTTTGCAATGAGCTATGTTCCTATGAAATTCTGGATTCAGTTGTTCTTTTTCCGTATTGTTTATTTTTGATGTGAATCATACTTCTGACAACATCTTCCAATTTAACCTGAAGTAACATGTTGCAAGTGTCATACAGGGGAATTTGTGCCTTTGATTTCTACAAGCAGCGATCAAAGTGTCTAATTATCCTGGTTTTAGCTAGGTTAATTTCTCCTCAGTAGCTGTGTTTCGGATTTGGTATGAAATGGTGTTGATAACACACTGATGTTTTGTGTTTTGCCAAGTTGTGTTTATTCTAAGTCAAGGACTTTTTTTCTCCCCCTTGTCTCATGCTCTGCCATTGAGGAGGTGTGCAAAACAATCTGGGAGGGAGTGTAGCTGGGACAGGTGACCTGAAGTGACCAAAATGATATGTCACACCATAAAACATCATGCCCTATACATATAAACTGGGACGAATTACTGAGAGGGTGGCTGATCTGCATTCAGGAAAGGTGGTCCGGCATCAGTGATCAATTGCATTGTGCACCACTTACTGTCTCCTTTTTATAGTCATTATTATTTACCACTGAAAATAAAGTAAAATGCAATAATAATTTTTAATAGATTTTTCTTATTTCAACGTATGAGTTTCATGTCAGTTTTTCTCCCCATTCCAGTTGGGATGGAGGGGAAAGAAAGAGGGGAACTGATTGAGCAGCAGTGTGGTATTTAATTTCCATCTGCACTTATACCACAGCAGACCCCTTCCAGGGTTTTGGCACCAAAAAGACTGTAGTGTGTTGACCCTGACTGGATGACAGGCACTCACCAAAGCTTCTCTATCACTTTTCTCTGCAACTGGACAGGGCTCATAGGTTGAGATAAGGACAGAGTGAGATGACTCACCGTGGGCAAATCAGACTTGAATTAGAGATACTAATTAAATTTATTGTTAACAAAATGAGAGCAGGCTAATGAAAAATTAAGTTAGATCTTAAAAATACCTTTCCCCATTCCCACATTTTCGCAGCTCTACTTCCTCTCTGCCAGGGGTACAGGGAGATAAGGAATGGGGATTAACATCAATTAATGACAAGTTGTTTCTGCTGCTGCTCAGGGAGAGGACTCTTTCCCCTGCCTCCAGCATGGTGTCCCTTCCATGGAAAAGACAGTGCTTCATAAACTCCTCCAATGTGAATCCATCCACCAGGCTACAGTTCTCCATAAACTGTTGCAATGTGGGTCACTGTTCCATGGGTCCTTTGAGAACAGTCTGCTCTAGTATGGGTCCTCCTTGGGGTCACAAGTCTTACTAGGAAACCTGCTCCCTCCTCTGGATGGGTCTGCAGGTCCCTGCCAGGAGCCTGTTCCAGCAAGGGCCTCCCACAGGTTCACAGCCTCCTCTCAGGCATCCAGTTGTTCCAGCATGGGACTTCTCCATGAGCTGCAGGTGCATCTGTGCATCCCTGTGGTCCTCCATGGGCTGCAGGGGCACAGCTGCTTCTCCATGCTCTTCACCATGGACTGCAAAGGAAGCTCTGCTTCCATGCTCTAGAGCAGCTCCTGCCCCTACACTCTACAGACCTTGGTGTCTGCCGAGTGGTTCCTCTCATGTGTTCTTACCCTGCTCTTCTCTGGCCAAAATTGTATCTGCACAATAACTTTTTTCTTCTTAGAAAAGCTGTCATAGAAGCATTACTACCATTTCTGATTGGTCCAGCCTTGACCAGCAGTTGCTGTCTTGGAGCTGGCTGGCATTGGCAGGGCTGGAATTGGCTGTGCTATCAATTTCTCATAGAAGCCACTTCTGTAGCCACCCTGCCCACCAAAACCTGGCCATGCAAAGCCAATATACTATGAAGCACAGTATACAGTTTGGTTTTATTTCTCAGATGTTTCATTCCCTGTTTCAGACTTCCAAGTATGTGGACTAGCAGATTATTTCTCTCACTCATTTCTAATTAATGCACCTTACCATTGGAAAGATTTTCCTGAAAGTCCAGACTAAGGTTTATTCCTGTAGTCTCTAATTTATTGTTTATGGACTTAAGTAAATTATCTTGGCTTTACACTGTGGGTAAGACCAATAATATTTCCTGAAACTATTCTTAAGATCAAGCTGACAATGAACCCCCAGTGGGGATAGCCTCTGAGACCCCAGACTGCTCAGTGTGGTCAGTTGTTGCAATATGTGTTCCTTGGGGCTTCTGTGGAATTTTGGGTAGGTCCATGTGTTATTGTACCTCTCATGTAGTGTTGTAGTTATTTTCGGAGTCAGTAAACTTTTTGCCTAGAGCCATGTCGAGTTGCTTTACCATGTTACCTTATGCATTGCACCATGTTGGGAAACTTTCTCAGCTGATATACGGGTGAAAGTCTGACACTGCAATGGTCCAGCCATGGGAGAGCTTTCTGCTTCTAGACACTTGTGCTGCTAAAGCTCAGCACAGGTGTTAGTGTTGAATGCAGGCTTGTTTGCAGTATTTCAATATTTTAAGGATAGTAAGGTGCCAATCTGAAATAAAAATGAAGAGGTATGAAGAGCATTTGGAGTTTTTCATGGTCTGGTGAAATGTATTTTTATTTCTGAATAGGTAACTGATATTTCCCAAAAGTCTGCCAATGAACATGAATGTTGTTCTGTACCTTCTAGAAAATGTAATGTCTGTCAAAGGCTTTTGGAAGCCTCCTCTGTTTTTCTACCTAAATGTTGTCCAAGTTACAGAAACCATGAAATACCCCTTGCAAATAGGGGGCTGAGTTTTTGAATTCTGTCCCCAGTTAGAAATTCCATGATTGCATATTTTTTCAATATGATATTTCAGCTACTATGGAGATAATGCTACTTTAAACTAGTGTATGTTTCTTATGCAGAAAAGAAACAAAGGGATTTTAAAGTTAGCTTTTAAATGGACTACTGTGATAGGACATACTTAGGATATTTTTAACTGGTTTAAACTGAACCTATGGTAGTTTTTATGTAGGTAAGACTTCAGGTCAGAAGACTGTTATAGACATTATTCTGTATTTCCTCTTAGAAGTTAGAGAGTGAATTGTTAAATTATAATAAAAAATTACACTAATTTCATGCCTATAAGGCGCACCTTTTTGACTGAAGTTTCGATCCAAAGCCGGAAGTGCAGCTTACCACCGGGTGCACCTTATATATGGACAAACTTCGGAAATTTGCCAACCCGGAAGTGCAAGCCGAGCTGACCCGCAAAGCCACGGCAGCCTAGGAGCCCCGCCAACTCTGCCATCCCTCGCACCACCCAACGCATCCCCGCCCGGCCCGTGCCCGGGGCTGTGCGGCGCTGTGGGCACACCAAGGTCCCGCGGCCCTGCCTGCTGTGGCTCCGCCAGACTCGCAGCCCCGGTGTGGCACGGCCGCCAACACTGGCCAGCCCGGGCTACGTGCTCCCACTGTGTGGCACGCAGCGCCCGGGGCAGGAGCAGGGCAGCAGCACCTCTGACTGGCTCCGCCTCGCTCCGGGCAGCCCCAGTGTGGTGGCGCTGACGCTGGCCTGGGCTCCGTGCTCCTGCCATGTGCAGCGTAGCGCCCGGGGCAGGAGCAGGGCGGCAGCCCCTTCGCCCACAGGGCCCCTCCGGGCGGCGCTGCTGGGCTCTGGGTAGCCCCGTGGCATGGAGAGTGCTCGATTCTCTGCCCGCGGGTCTGCCCATGACTGCGGCTCTTCAGCCCCACTGCCCTGGCGGGGTCTGCCACCTTGCCTCCTGTGTTGCCTGCCCTGCCACCCCCTGCCGCCCCCTTGCCTCTCCCACGTAGCGGCCCCGACCTACGGCTCCCCCGTGCCCTGCTCTCACCGCATGGAGCAGCCCCGCGGCCCTGCTGGGCGCGCCCGCCCTACCCTGGGGTCTCCATGGTGGTGGCCCCACCGCTCGCTCGGCTCAGCTCCATGGCTGCTGAAAAATGTGCGCCTTATAGGTCGGTGCACCTTATATATTGACAAATTCCATGGACTTCCCGGACACCTGGAAGTGCACCTTATAACCTGGTGTGCCTTATAAGTGTGAAATTACTGTAATCGCAGTGGCAATGTTCTGATAGGGAAGAGGTTCCTCACATTCTGTTGTCTCCCATACTTGAGAGAGGAAAGCTGGTGTTCTAGAGCAAGAGTGAGGATGAGAGAGTGAGCGAGAGCACTTTCACATTACTATTATACTGCTAAATATAACATGATTGTTAAATTGTACTGTATACAAAAGTGTACTGTTACATTATTTTTATGTACATACACTACTATATGTAACACCACTGGTATTTTTATTTTAAAATTATTTATATTTCCCTTAAAATTATGACTCAAATGCTGAGTGGAGGTCTGATGTTATTTTCCTTGCTTCCAGCCTCAAGAAACAACTTCAAGATCTCACACCTTCAAAAATAAGTCTTTTAAGAAATCCAGTATCTGTGGAATTTGCAAACAAGTAATTGATAACCAAGGAATTTCCTGCAGAGGTGAGTAATGCATGATACGGTGTTTACTCTCTTTCTTTGTTAAGACTTAAGATTAGTTTAATATTGATGTTAAAGTTTCTAGGAATACATGTGTCTGGTAATTGCCCTTGGACTAAGTTACCTTCGGTTTATTTCCTTGCTACTATCAGGGAATAGGGTGCTGTAGTAGGTAATTGGACTTGTATAATCATGTGCTTTTACTACTCTGCTATTCAGACAGAATAAGGCAATGCCTGCGGAGAATCTGTGAGGGACATGTGAGTGATATGTGCACAGTGGATGACACATGGCTCTGGAATTGAAATCAGGAAGTGTGTGATCCTTGCTCCCTGAGGCATGAAGGATTTATCTATGTTAATTTGCAAAAAAAATATAAAATCACAAGAGTAGTTGTCTATTTACTTTAATTTTCCCATTTGCATTATGCTCTGTCTAATCCTTAGTCCTTCAGTCTGATCACTCACAGTAAGAATTAAAGATCTCCTGGATAACACAGACTAGACACTTTCTGCTGCAGCATTCCTGCCTGCACCTTACTGATGTTTTGCCTCCCTCTTCTCTCTTGCTGTGGATTCGCACATGCTTTTCTCTTCCCCATGGGATAAATGTGATAAAATTAAATATTGGGAAAGCTGAATAAGTCTTTTCTGCAAGTTGTCCAGGATAGGGCATTTGATCCCTGGTTCTGCCTGGTTAATGTTTATTTTAAGCTAATTAAAAAGTTTTTTGTTATATGCATGATTTACTTCCCAGATTGAGAATGTTACTGTCTGTTCATCTAAAAAGTAGTTGCTGTTTTCACTTAGAGGTGTTTGCACCAACTTCAGGTTCTAGTTGGATCTCCTTCTCCCATCTCTCCCCTTCCATATTCTTCAGATACCTTAGGATCCCTCTGAGGGTTTGAGAGGGAGGTATGAGAGGATGTGGAAGGCATGTGGCAATTTTTTGAGCTGTGGTGCAGACTGCAAGTTAACAGCTATGACAGATTTTAAGCATTATAGCTATCATGATAGGAGTGGTAATTATGTATGCATTTCTTAAAAAAAGTTCTTCTGTCTGTCCTTCTGGAGGTTGATTCCAAAATTCTTAGGATTTAGTTGTTTTCAATTCAGCGGAAATTTTTTGGAAGGAAGACTGTTTAGTGGAGGAGCTGCCTAAAGACCCTCTTGATCAGCTTCAGTGTAAAAAATGCTGTACTGGGAGAGAACCAGAACTTTGATTCATAGAATTATTTAGGCCGCTAAAGACCTGTGGCATCATTGTGTCCAAGTGCTAACCCACCACTTCCAAGTATAACACTAAACCATGTCCTAAAGGGCCACATTTATGTGTCTTTTAAATGCCACTTCTCTCCAACACTCCCATTCAAGTACATTCATGTTTATGATACATCTGTGTTTGTATCTAAGTCAGTTTGGGATAATCTCTAGGTTTCTGGGTGCAGTTTTGACTTTATTTCCTAGCATCTTTTGTTGGTGTGAGCATCAGGCACAGACACCATTCTTTTTTGCTACTGTTACATTTTGTTTGATGGTTGTTTGATACTTACCTGTGGGAAGGGAGCAAACAGAAATTAGACAGTGAAGAGATGATTCCAAGTAGTTTCAATTTAATAAGAACCCACTTCTATTTTAAATTACACCATGGAGTTCATAAGGCATATTTAGGAAAAGCAAGAACTGAAAGTTGTGTCTTTCCTTACCAGCACTCCAGGGACTTGAAATATCCTAGTTCTCTGAATCTCTTATTAATATGAAGAAAAATAAACTAGCTGTTTCAGAGCCAAATCACAGCTACTGTGCTGCCTCTGGTAAATTCTCCCTGATGATGCAAGTTGCATTGCAGGGAGGAGAGGAAGAAGAAAAACTTGCTGTTAAGAAATAGTTTATTTGTCTATTAATGAGAAAATCTTCCCTTTTAACAGTTTTTTCTCAAAAAACGACAGCTCTTTGTACAGACTTGAGGTTCCTTTCAGACTATATCTTACCAGTTAAAGGAAAGTTAAATGTAAGTGAAATGAGGTAAGGGGAAACCTCCAGATGGTCAGTATATAATATTTGTTGTTTTGTAGCAGTGAATCATCTACTTGTAAGAAAAAAGCTGTGAGTAGGTGTTGTAGGTTTTCAGTAGTATGTATTTTCAGTAGTAAGTAGTAGTTTGGGGGTGTGTTTTTTAGCACTGTCTTGCAAATGTGATGCATAAAAACTTACTGTGAACAGTGAATGTTTGAATGAAAGGTACCCTTGAATAGTGTCCTTTATCCTTTCATACTTCATTCCATCCCAGTAAAGCATACAAAGTAGTGACAAAAAGGAAAGAGAGAGTTGGAGAAGGGGAGGCTCCTGGATATTTTTCGGCGTGGTGAGTATGTTTGTGTTTGATACAGATTCTCATTATGAAGAAAGGACAAACAGCTATTCATTGTTTGGTTTTTTTTTTTTTTTTTTTTTTTGACGGTACTTGCATGTCCTGCAGTAAGCCAGGGACTCTTGACTTCCCATGTATTAACTCAAACTTGAATGCTCTGGTTTGATTTTCCCTGAAGTACAGAATAATTTAATTCATGGCTGAGCAAATAATACATAATAATCTTGTGCATTTACATGGTTAGCAGGAGACCACTAGAGTTACAGAAGCCTTTTGATTTTTTTTTTTAAGATATTTACTCTAAATGTTGAATGTTCACTATTTTACCTTATCTGGAAACAAGCTGTCATAAGGACGTAATTTCTGTCTTTACATATGAAATTTTATTTTAGTATTTTTATTTTATATAAATAAAATAGATGTTAATTTCTTTTATTTTCCTTTCCTTTAAAAAAATTATTATTTGTATTTGCTGTGTTGTGACTAAATAATTTTTAGTATAGAACAGAGAGCTCTGAATCTTTAGACTTCCTGGCAATTAAAAAAATTGGACACCAGATTTGAGAGATTTGAGTCATTTTAAATAAGAAAGTATTATTTCACAGCTCTTAGAAGATTGGTGTGATGAGTGAAATATGCGCAAAAAGTTGAAGCACTGTGCAGATGTCTTTTGATGAAACTCCCCTCATCTCCAATTGACAATTAAGTTACCTTGTTTAGGTTTAGCTGCTAATGAGGCTAGCACTAATTTTTGAACTTACAGCAATTAATGGTTGTTTGAATGAACTGAGTAATTTTATTTTTTTTACCTAATGTAGCTATGAATGTGTTGATTTTGAAAATATGTATGTTGGAGTGATCCAAACAGGAATTCTTGTAGAATTTTAGTTTCTCTGTTTTTGTTCTTTTCTTTTTCTAAAGACCTTTTTCCTTGATGCTTTGACTATATTTGAGTCTTACTTTCTTCCTTTGATACTGTGTACTTTAAACCATGTATAAATGTTAGCCAGAGCTGCCAAATTATATTGGCATGTGCTGTTAACTGTATTGTGAGGAGAGAAATGCTTACCATGGTGGTATGTGCAAGCTGAATGTAATAAAGAATACAATTAATCTTCTTGTCTTATTTGTACAGTAGTTTCACGAATATAAGCCGCACCTTTTTCACTGAAGATTGGAGCCCACACCAGGGGTGTGGCTAATAATCGGGTGCGGTTTATCTATGCACAATTTCAGGAGAACCCGGAAGTTACCTGACACTCAGCCGCATGTGTTGCAGTCGCTTCGGCTACGTTGTTTCCAGTATGGGTTTGTGTGGCGGGCTCAATTTCAACGAATCGCGCGTTTCTGACTACTGTAAACCAATCAGATAAAAGCTTCTTGGCTAGGGGTGGCCTCAGGCACACTGGGGGCGGGGGGGCTGCAGCAGGGACTGCTATTCTCTTTTTCGGACGCGGCGCCCCGAGATTTCATGCATGGGACGCGAGATTTGAGGCACTCCGAGATTTGAAGCCCAGTACTCCGAGATTTGAAGCCCGCCAGTCCGACATTTGAAGCCCGGCACTCCGAGACTTCAGACGCGCCTCATCGACATGGCTCCGCCACAGAGGAGATCAGCGTACAGTGCAGATCTTAAAGTAAAAGCAATCAAGCATGCAAAAGAGCATGGGAATAGGTCTGCAGCTAGGGAATACAACGTTGATGAGTCGATGGTGCGAAGGTGGAGACAGCAGGAAGATCAGTTACTTCTTGCTACAAAGACTACGAAAAGTTTTCGTGGTCGTAAAGCCCGATGGCCGGAACTCGAAGAAAGGCTCTGCACGTGGATCTCCGAACAAAGAGCTGCTGGGAGAGGCTTAACAACTGTCGCCGTTCGGAGAAAAGCCACAGCGATAGCGAAGGAAATGAATATAGAGGAGTTTCAAGGAGGCCCTTCTTGGTGTTTTCGTTTCATGAGCCGACGCCACCTCTCCATGCGAGCAAGAACGACTGTGTCTCAGCGCCCGCCGGCGGATTACGAGGAGAAGATGGCGAACTTCCGCCAGTACTGCAAAGCGAAGATTGCTGAAAAAAAAATCCAGCCACCGCAGATTTTAAACATGGACGAAGTGCCCCTAACATTCGATATGCCGCTGACTCGAACTGTGGAAGAAACCGGGAAATCCTCGGTTCCCATCTGCACGACAGGTAACGAAAAAACATCATTTACTGTCGTTCTTGTGGTCGCTTCAAACGGGCATA
>VRYO01001463.1:96228908-96242119 GCA_009812075.1 Sialia sialis | reverse complement strand
CAGTTGGGCTACATAGATAGCGTGTGCTGCCCAGCTGAGGCTGTAGCTCGTATCGGGGGGGCAGTTGGGCTACGTAGTTAGTGTAGGGGTGCCCAGCTATGGCTGTGGCTCGTATCGGCGTGGCGGTTGGGCTACGTAGTTAGCGTAGGGGTGCCCAGCTACGGCTGTGGCTCGTATCGGCGTGGCGGTTGGGCTACGTAGTTAGCGTGAGCAGCCCGGCTCAGGCTGTGGCTTGTATCGGCGTGGCGGTTGGGCTACATAGTTAGCGTAGGGGTGCCCAGCTAAGGCTGCAGCTACGACTGCTGTGCCGGGCTCGCGTTCCACTACGTAGTTTGCGTAGGGCAGCCCAGCTACGGCTGCAGCTACGACTGCTGTGCCAGGCTCGCGTTCCGCTACAGCATTTGCATAAAGCTCAGGCCGGATGAACAGCGCCAGGGACCGTGGCGTTACTTTGTTGCACGTGTACCCTGCCAAAGTAAGGGGCGGCTTATATTCCGGTGCGGCTTATAATCGTGAAATTACTGTAAGTTATTGTACATATGAGACTGTATTTTGCAAGTTGTTTTAACATAAGTTTCATTCAGTTGTTAATTGGCTTATAGTAAATAAGTCCTGGACTGTTTCATTGAGCAGGTTCTTGATAAAAACTGTGTTCTAATGAAACTGCACTTATCTGTGTTTAGTCAAGCACTTTTACATGCTTACAGACCATAGATCAAGATTTGAAGATAATTGGAGCTCTTTTTCTTTGAGTTTTGATATTTTCCTTTGAAATTCACCTGCTTGTTTGTGACTGTGCTTGCAGTTGGCTAGTGATCCACTTAATATCTCACTTTTGGGTTAGTTGGAGTTACTCAATTGCAAAAGCCCTCTATTTAATCAAATTCATTGGTTATGGCAAGTCAAAATACATTTTTATATTAGCACTCATATGAACATGTCAAATTGGACATTCTGGATGTGTAAATACATGCATATATAATTTTATATGATTATATTGCACATGGTTTTATAAACTCTGTTTTTTAATAAGTGCTAAGACCAGTAATAACTTATGAGCATCTTCATAATGTGCAAAGCACGTGTCTTGTTACAGTCCTGGCAAACAATCTAGAAAGCTTGAAATAGAATTTGAATTTTTGAATTGCCAAATTAGAAAGCTAGAATTTGTATCCTGCTTGGGCTAGTAGCATTACAGTTGGCTTTAAATGGCAAAGAGTGTAATGAGGTAGGAGTGTTAGTATCTGTCTGATTTCATTGAGTGATCCTTGTGAAATAAGGTCCTGCAAGGTGCTTACATGGGTGTATTATGAGATCTATCAATCTGTCTATCTAATATTTTTATATACCGTAATTTCACGATTATAAACCGCACCTGAATATAAACTGCACTTCCTGGTAGCTGGGAAGACCGTGGGATTTGTCCTTATATAAGCTGCACCCGAATATAAGCCGCACCTTTTTTTTTTTTTTTTTTTTTAACTTTGCACGGCAGAGGGGGTGGGGCGCTCCAGCCCGGCCCCACACAGCCCGGCTTCCCAGAGGCAGGGGCCGGCCCGCACGTTTGCAGCCCCCGTTCCCGGTGGTCCCACTCTCCCGGTGGCTCCCGGTGGCACAGGGGATGGCCCGCCCACTTGCCACTCTGCTTGGCCGGCTCTCACTTCCGGGTTGGGATTTCGCTGGGATTTGTCCATAGATAAGCCGCACCTGAATATAAGCCGCACCACTGGGGTAGGCTGGATTCTTCAATGAAAAAGGTGCGGCTTATATTAGTGAAATTACTGTATATATACTGTAAGTTCAACATAAAGAAGCCATCTTATAGTTAATTATGGCAATGGGCACTGATTGATTAACCATAAGATCATTAATTATGGCAACAGGCATACCCATCTAGTCATGTTGATGTTATAACATGGGTAGTCTTTGAGAGAATGAAAATATTGTCGTCAAATTAAAGGGGCTTTTCATCATATCACTGTTTGCTCTCCGTGTGGTGTTTGTACACTTATATGTTTTCTTGAGGACTGATGCAGCAAATCATATTGTCTTCTGTGGGTCTGTTTTAAGATGGCTTTGAATCTCTTTTTTGCGTGGTTTAGACTCGCCAAGAAACATCAGAAAACAAACCAGAAAACCATACTCTTTTCCTAAGTAATTAACTGCTAATTGCCTCCAGATTTAAAGCAGGGATATGCAAGTTATAGGACCAAATGGCATGGTCTGTTGTTGTCCCTAGAGCAGACTAATAACTTACAGATTTGGTGAACTCTAAGGAAGAGAGATGACAAATTGTCCAAGCAATGCTGCGTTAGGTAGTGACCCAGGCTCTTGCTGTAAGATTTCATTTGACTGTCAGCCTTGTTTGTGAGGATGTCCAAGTGAGAGCGCATTAATTGAAGCAGAGAAGTCTTTTTAGTGACCCCTCAGAAATGGGTGGATGTTGACCTGAATTTGAGTGACCCAGAGTGTACTGTCCTGAAAAGGAGGAGAGGGGAAACAAGAAATCTGGACTGCAGCCATTGTGTCATTGGAAGCTTGGGATTGTCAGCGCCTCTTCTCTAGACAAAAGGTGTACACAGTAAATATCTAGTTCCACTGGGTCAGTAAAATGTACTCTAACACAACTCTACAAGATATGCATTAATATTTCAGTGCTGAGCTTAGCTCGTGAGCCATGGAAACTATGTGTATCATGGAATTATGAATATGCATTATGTGCGTAACAACAGCAAAGACATGAAAGGGAGGGATGATTAAAGATTTACTGGAGTATATGGGGATACAAAAGAAGCCCCTGTAATCAGTAGGCATTACACAACTGGAACATAAGCATTCTGGCTGAACACGCTCACTTTGGAGCTGAGACAGTAAAATAGACGTCTTTTGATGACATATTGTTACCTTAGTCAGAACTTGGGGAGAGGGGAGGAATTTTGGCAGAAATCCTTAAGATAAGTTCCTACTAACTTAAAAATAAAAAATACACAAGGCAAAGACCTCTGTGGAATGTTTAATGTTCACAGCTGTTACATGGTGTTTCAGAAAGTTGTCTGTACAACCTGAGTTCCCTATTTGTTCACCTCAGAAGCACCAACTTAATCACACCAGAATTTGATTTGTGATAATTTATTTAAAAATTAACATTTAAACCTTACTTCTAACCCTAGTGTTCTTAAGATTTCTAAAAAGCTACAACTTCTTTTTATTATGGCAAATAAATAATTAAATAAAAATAAATTTGATCCCCAACCACACAGTTTTTGCTAGCAAAGCTAATGACTACTATTTTACTGATATTCCTGCAATTTTATAAGCTTAGCCCACTTGAAGGGAATGTAAAATTCCTAAGGGTGAGTGAAAATTAGAAGTATCTGCTTTAATGGGAAAATCTGAAATGAAATGCTAGCATGTTTAGAGTATGTAATTTGAATGTGATGATATGCCGGGTGAGCAGCATTTGATGCATTTGAATGCATTTCAAAGACAACTTCACCCTTCTAATTGGCTTCAAAACAGGGGATGGGGCAGGGGGAACACTACCATGGCAGACAGAAATAATGTATAGGACGATAACATTTATTTTAAAAAAAGATGGGTGAAGAAAATTGTTGTAATACTGTTTATTTTGGTACATGAAGAAAGCTTCAAGACACTAAGGCAGGCTACAAACATAACTCCTAGATACATGCAGGATCTGAACCCTATAAATAGGTAAGATGAAGAGTTGTTAACTGATTTTGTGCAGCATTTCCATCTATTGTCATTAATGAGATTTAAAAAATAATCTGGAAAGCATGCCTACAACTAAATACTTATTAATATCATATTTATGATATTCAGATCATGTTGATGACTTCCTTTCCATAGCCTATATTATGATCTCATCTGATGTGGGTCTTTATCACTTACATTATTTGTAGGGGCTTAAGAACTGCTGTGAATCAGAACTTCCAAGCCCATAAGGTTTTACCTGCATAATCTAGCAACATCTGCCTTCTTACTGGTTTTGGAGATCACCCATTTTAAGCTGATTTTTTCTTATTTTTCTTTGTTTTCATATACTGCATAAATTATGCTAAGAGCAAGGATCCATCACAGACATGCAAGCTCTTGAGATCTTGCACTGTCTGCAGCTGAAGATAGAAGAAAAACCTGGAGACAGTCCAGCCATTTTTTGGGTTTCATGTGGGTTGCTGTCTATAGTAAACCACAGTCTGGTTGAAATGGTTTTGTAGATGAAATGTTGCAACATGGGGTTTTTTTTTAATGGGAAGGAGGAGGTCTAAAAATAACCTTTGTTGCTGAACTGAAGTAAGTTGCCTAATTGACTGGCAAGTGTAGCTTAAAAAGCTGGGAGAAATTTACAGTATGAGTATTTTTAAAAAGGTGGAAGCATTTTCATTGTTGCTAGTGTTCTGCTTTTGTAAACCTTTTGTGGTCAAGATTTTTCTACAAGACGGGAAGAAGGTGGGAGTAAAAACAAAAGAAAGGGCATTCTATTGCAGCTGTAGTGCCAAAATATCTTAATAAAGATTTTCCACTGCTGTTGTTGGCAACAGCAAGTGGAATATTTCATCTGTGGGAAGGCTCATTCACAACACTGTATTGCCCCCACCCCCGCCCCCCAACAAAATGCTGACGCTCTGTACAAATTTCCCGTAACTCTGTTAGCCTTCATCTTCAAAAACATTGTCACTGTCATGAAGTAGTGGGAACAGTATTCAGATGAGGAGACAATGGTTGGCTGAGTATGAAAAGAAGAACAAAAGAAAATCAAGGATAATATTTCAGGCACAGGAAATGCACCAGCATATGTTGTTGCTGTAATGTGGCTTGCTGTTAGACTTGTGACATCTTTGGCATGTGACTTTGGTAACTTCTTAAAAATCAAAGTGTTTGCTTTTGCATCTAAGGACTAATATTTCCAGCTAGGTTACAGTTCTCCCATCCCCTACACAAAGTGCAATGGGGGCAGAAATGCACAAAACTACATCACAAGAAATTGCATACCAACTTATTTTTAATGCTGCAGTTAATTTCTGTGTGTCTGATTTTCAAACTGCTTTCTTTTTGACTTTTTTCTGGAGTTGAATTGCTGCAAAGTGAGTTTTTTCCTAATAATCTGATCACGACATTATTAAACACTTTTTGAAATAAAAATGGCCAGCAGACTGCACTTGTAGCAACATTTCACCCACAAAGCCATTTCAACCAGACTGGATTACTGTAGCCAGTAGCTATTTGGGAGATTTTGGTCATGGATAGCCTCCTCTCTTCCTCTGCCCCAAGGAGATCCTGTTGTGGTGGCCTTACTTTGCATTCTCAGAAACCAAATCAAAATATTTTAACAAAAAGAAAACATATTTTCTTCAGAGCCAATGATAGGCCTGATATTTTGAGCAGGATATTTCCTGCAAATGTGCTCTGTTCAGTAGTAGTATCACTAGCCTAGATATTAAAATAGCTGGGCTCTACCACTTCTGTTACTCTCTGACACTCATTTTTCCTGCTATTAAGAGAGAGGTCTGGAATTGGGAACCATACATTTTAAGTCTTGATTACACAAATCTTTTTCTATGCTTGGTTTAGATTGCATTCTGTTGTGAATTTTCAAGGACTCTTCTACTACTGTCAAAACCTATCTTTGATAGCGTGTGTCTGTTTTCCTAAGTTGGAGATGCTGAGGGAAAAAAGGCATCTTTCAAATATCTAAGCCTGTGATTTGGTATCCCAGTTTATTTTGTGACCAGGAAGTTAAAAATATCCAGGCTTGTACAGTGTATGTTTTTGGAACAAGTAATTTTTCTTAGGGATTAGAAAGGCATTAAACTGGGTTGCACTCAAGTTTCTACCCCAAGAGTATTCCTGAATTATCTTCTTTCTACCCTTGCCACGCACAGTGTTGTTTAAAAACAAACACACAAAAACCAATCACATATAATCACTTGATAAAAGCTGTGGTTAAGTGCAAGATTGTCTTTATAAACCAGCCATATTCACTACACGTGCAGTGTGATGGAATATATAACATATGTCCATTAAATGCTTAAATATGTCAACGTCCAGAGCCCTTACCAGACAGTTAAACTCTTTGTCCTGGTAAACCATTAATCATTTTGCATTTAGTTTACAGCAGTAGTTTCTTACTTTGTAAATACATAGCTCTAGTTTTCAGGGAGCTTCTTACACACAAGAATGTAAGAAGCAGAACTTTCATTATGCAAAACCTTTTGAGCTTAAGTCTAAAAAATACGATTCATTATGCGTATCCTTCTCTCTTTACCCTGGCAGCAATATTGGTAACTTGCAGGAGTTAACACATCTTCATTTTGATACAAAGGAACATCTTACACTTACTGCCTTTTTCTCCCTATTGTTTAGGAACTGTTTTGAAGTGCAGTAAATTGACTAAATATGGCTTGGTCTCCATTTTATTACTAGCCAGCTTGGGACAGTTATTCTTGGAGCTGATGCCAGAATCCTTGAATATAAATTTGGAAAGTCTGGTATTTGATGAGAGCTTATGTGTGGGATGCAGACATTCAGCTGTTTTGCCGAAGAACTGAAGTAGCCTTGCAGAGTGTGACATGAAGTCCTCTGGACTGTTTTAGGCACATTTTAAAATTGGAATACAGTTAGATTGTAGTCCTGTGAAGAGCTGAGTGCCATTTCACTTGTAGGCTTTGCCTGAAGAATGCCGACATTCAACATAAGCTGCTTTTTGAGATCTTATAAATGTAAGTTGCGTGTATTTTCCTTAGCATACTATCAGTTGTTCAGCTATTTGTAGAATTTTGTATTGCATGTTTGTGGCACTGAAATGACACGAGTTGCATGGTTATGGTATAATACTGCTCTTTTGACCTTTGAAAGGAAATACCTAGGCTTAGCTAAAACCAGCCTTGTTCTAAAGGGGTGCAATCATCCAGACAACACAGTTCTTTGAGGTAGCAGAATTCATTGTATTTAGAATTCATCATAGCTGTGGCACAATGAATTCTAAATAGTGAAATAGCAAGCAAATAAATTTTTCTCTATGGGCAAATGTTTAATTTGCTAGGGTTGGTGAAGGAAGGGATCTCTCACTGGTCATGATGCTAGCAGCTGTAATGAAGAAACCCATGTGAAATGCATTGTGAAAGGATGTGCCTGGAAAGGCAGTGATGCTTCTCTCCAGTGCCTGTCTACGTTCAGAAACTTGACGGCTGCAGCATGGCCTTATTCCATTCACTCTTTCCTGAGGTGCCTGTGTGCTTCCTTCAATCAGTCAATTCATAGAGCTTTCTTAATATCTTCATGTCTTTCAAATGCTGCTGCTACTTCTCCTAGCCTGCTCCCATCATCCCCCCATGTGTGTGTACGTGTGGAGGATTTTGTTAGTTTTTTTTTTTTTTTTTTTTTAGGTTAGTTTTAGCCACTGAGTGTATGTTTACTTAAAAAAGACTTTTATGCTTTTTGGAGTACATGTACGTAGGTGTTTATATACTTGTATGCATACCTGTAAATGTATGCACACACATATATAGAACTTTATATTCCTAGCAAACAAAAACTTGTGATGCTTGCTGTACCTCAGTAGGACATACGTAAATTACATACCATAATTTCACAATTATAAGCCGCACCTGATCATAAGCCACACATCCGGGTAGACCATGGGATTTGTCCATATATAAGCCGCACCCGAATATAAGCCGCACTTTTTCCCCCCCCTCTTTTTTTTAAGCAAGGATCCACATGTGAAGAAGTAACAAATCAGTAACAGAATTGTGCCAGCACAGGGTTTGGTGTCAGATGCTCAAGTTGCAACAGTTTTCATAGACCAGTGAAGCCTTTAAAGGCAGTCCCAGGCGCCCTCCCTGGCTGGCTCTCACTTCCAGGTTGGCATTTTGCTGGGATTTGTCCATAAATAAGCCGCACCTGATGATTAGCCACACTACTGGGGTAGGCTGGATTCTTCAATGAAAAAGGTGTGGCTTGTAATTGTGAAATTACTGTAGTATGTTTTGAACACTTGCGCATCTGGTAAATGCAAAGAATAGTTCGTTAAAATGGGCCCAGTCATTTAAGTTCTGTTGTTCTGGGCAGAAACTAGTGAAATTCAGACTTATCAAGAAAAAGGAATTACAGTTTGGATCAGTTATGCCTGGGGATCCATTTCTGTTGTTGGGATGTAGTTCATGTGCTTTTTAGAGCAACCCATGTAACGAGCAGTTTGAAGTTCTCCTGAGAGGGAAGATGGAGAACCTCCTTTCTTCATCTGAGCACAAAGGAATGGTTTATTTGCTCCTAGCATCTGCACAGTCAGTGATCTCATTTTGAGAGCTTATTTCTATCCATTTTTGTTATCATAATCAGCTTTACTAGCTGGTGAAGAAGAGAAGGTAATAACTCAGTCTAATCCATGCAAGTACTGGATTTAGATATTAGAATATTTCTGGATGCTGAGGAGTAAAGCAGTCTTTGGGAATCAGATCTATGTTCAGGATGTTATAAATCTACACACCTGAGAAAATACAGAGTTTGTTTCAGTCAGAGAGCTTGACTGTATTTAACTAATTGTCTCTGGAGGCTTTAGTCTGTTTCCTCTGAATCTCATAAATATAGCAATTTAGCTTTGTGAAGTGTTCTCGCTTTAATTATCTGTGGCGTTTCTGTGCTGTATTTCAGTGTTATTTATGAATTTGAAAGGGATGCTCCTGAAAGACTCAATCTTGAAGTTGCTGTCTAGGTTAAGTTCACATCTGACTTGAGAGATTTGTTTCCAGAAAAAACTGTAAGAACTGTTGTGTTATGTACGTGCAGATAACACAGATTTTCTGGAATTTACAGATTTTACATGGAAACTTAAAAAAAAAAAAAAAAACAACGCTTGCATTGCATTTACAGTTATCAACATCTTTAATAGAGGTTTTGTTGTTTTGGTGATATTTGTGATTTGGTTTTACACTAACCAGTAGCAAAATCATGGAAGTTGTCATGGAATGAAATCTGTTTTGCATTTCATCTTGCCTCACAGAAATCTAGCTTTAAGCAGCTATAATGTAGATGAGACCTTGTCTGTAATATCAGTGCTTTCAGACAGATTTGCCCTTTTATTCTTTATTTTTTTGTGGTTATCTTTGCTTTTGGAGGAAATCTCAAAGCAGCTTATAGAATAAACACACAGTATATGTATTTTTAAAGCATCTATTGGCCTTTTGAGAAGTTAAAGATAATCATACTGATGTCAAATATGGATTCTACTAAATAGACAGTTTTGGTATGTGAAATCACTTAATTATCCCTTATGCTGTCATGCAAGAAAATTAAGTTTTTCCTCACAGGTTAAGAGCAGTCATCCATTTGCTTTAAGGCTGATGGAATTTTTAAGTGACATAGATCATTATCAATGCTCATAGTGTATTTGGGTGAACATTAATAAATTTTGAGGATAAAGAAACTTGATCCTGAAAAATACTATGAACAAAGAATTTTCTCCTAAATTACATGTGGGGAAAATAAGTGAACACAGCACATACAAGATAGAATAGAAGGTGTGTCAGCAAGCCTTTCTTTTTTTCCCTCCCTGAGCAGTGACTGGAGCATGAGAGCTTTTCATTCAGCAGTTGTTGCATTTGAATCTGAAATGAGAATTTGCTGACCTCACACCTTGGTAGTTGTATCTTTCCTGTTGGCCCAGGCTGCTGTGGAAGCACCAAGAAACAACCACGGCTTTCAACTTCAGTGGTCTGAGGTTATGCCCCAGTTAATCTTCCAGTTAAACCTCTGTGGTATTCTGCAGCTCTGCAGATCTTGGAGATTTGAATAAGTAAATTCTTCCGGAATTTAAAATGCAGGTTAGCTCATGGTAACTCAAAGGATAGACACTGCATGGAATTAAAGCAAATTTCAGAGTAAAGGAGGAAGTGTATATGGAAAATCAAATGAAAGCCAGCTTGTGTCAGATTCCAGTTATTGTACTTTGATTTTTTTTTTTAAATGGTGTTACATCACTGCTCATCTGGCTGCTTTTTAAGTTAAATGCTGTTTCCTGAATCTAAAATTGCTCGTACAATTCATCCTTTCCTGCTCTTAGGAAGAAGGAATTTAAAATAAGTCAAGTGCTTACCTCTTGAAAGTAATGTTTGCAACATGTTTGTATCACCTGAATTTTGTAATCAGAAATTACAGACTGTGAGTTTGAAATCAACCTGCTTTTCTTAGGTCTCTGGGGCTGCTGATATGACTAAGATTCAGAGGTTACACTGGGAACAATTTGATTTCCTCTCTATGCTATTTAAATAGTAACATTTCTGGTATATATGAAGCTTTAAAGGTAAGTGTCAAGATATTTCCCCCCAGTACCATTGGGGTACAATATCATGAGCTGATAGAATGCACAAATCTGATAACACTGCTGTAATTAACTAATCTTTCAGGAATGGGTGAAAACTGAAATGCATATTTTCTTTCAGTTTAGTTTTGTTTTGAAGTATGTAAATACTTTTATTGATGCAGACTTGAGTTTGGCTGGATCTCTTAGAGATGTGAAGAAAAGGAGGAGACAATCCACCTACTCTTTTAGTCATATATTTTGTTTTGTTTTTTTTTGTTTTAGTTTGCAAGTATGCCTGCCATAGGAAGTGTGAAGAAAAGGTAAGCATATTTTCTTGGCTTCCCTTCTTGCTATTGATCTACATGTATTCAAAGTTTAGACAATAAAATTTGTATGAATTAATTAAGATTATAAGATGCCTAGCCAGGGTATTGTTCTTGCCATTAATTAAAAAAAACCAAAATCCCAATATCGTTGAAACATTTGCACAGGTGGTTGAGTTTCTCATTCTTCTCACAGGAGGAGGTATTTTAAGTTGAAAATAACAAGTTAGGTGTGTGAAATACAAATCACACAGTTTTGCCAGAAAAGAAAAAAATATTATCTGCATGAATAAGGTATGCATGCTGTTATGATCTGGTTTAGAAACCCAGAAAGGCAAAGAACACTTAAGTCCCTGTGTATAAACTGGAAAGAGCTTAAGAAGGTTCAAAATATACCCAAAAACAAGATTAAAACCAAACAAGATTAGATGTTAGTGCCAAAAAATCGTGGATTTTATTTAATGGTAGAAGAGGCAGAGGGAAAGAAAGAGGAAAAAGAAACGAAGAAAAAGAAGTGTGCGTGGAGGATAGTCACATTGGCTAGGTGGAAGCACGTCACCCATCCGAGGCTCCCAATGACATCTCATTGCTCTCTTCCATCTGGTCTTGTGGTCAGGATCCCATGCCATGCCACACGTTGAAGAGTATAGAGTTCCATGGATTAATACATGCTTTGGGCTGGGTGGGAACACCCATCTGTCACCTGTGCAGGGGGCCAGTTTGACACTGTCCCTTGCAATGCTGAGGGTCTGTTGCATCATCTCTGGTGCAGGGTCAGGGCGCCCCTAGCGGTGGCCTTTAGGTGGGCCATGACACCCACTCTGCTGTAGATAAGCTCTCACCCAGATGAAGGGCCCCACAGCTGAGCTCCTCTGTGCATCAGAGGATGGGGGATCACTGCCTCTGACCAGAGGTTTTTCCAACAGGCACCCAAAGCCTCTCTTACCCCGCCCTTTGGTGTGAGGGTCTGTGGCAGGTGATAGCCCTGGAACTCTGGTCCCCTCCCTGAAGATGTTAAGCTCATGCTTTGTGAATGTCCCCAATTCGTCAGTTTTATCTTCTCTTCATTAGTGAACCACCATCCAGGGCCTCACTCAGAAGGCTATTCAGGGTGTAGTGGTATGCTGTGCAGCTTCTGTAATACCGTTTTAAAAGTCCTTCATGAAAATGTTTAAGTCAAAAACTATAGTATTTCAGTCTCTGACAGATGTGTATCAGCTCCATGCATGTGTATACACACACCTATACAAATATATAAGATTTGTACAGCAGTAGAGACTTAAAGGCAAACTTTGGGCATAGGATTATAAAAAGTATAAGCATATTATTAATTCTCAGTGATTACTGTAGATTCCAAGCTCCGTTTCATTACTAGATTTTTGTTACTTTAGAAAATCTTCAAGCTCCTTTCACACAAGATAAGATCAATAGTTCCACGGTCTCATGTGACTTACTTTCCCTATTGCTAGATTTATGTAAATCAGAGACACTTACAGATTCAGTCTAAATTTAGGTGTCTTGGAGGGCTTTATTTTGCCAGAAACACTTTTATAGGGGAATATTCCCTTCTTTAAGTTAAAGTTTTGATTAGTACTTGCTATCTATTAAGACAGCATATTTTATAGCTTCTTCTGGAGACCAAAGATGTAGACCTAATATCTGTTACTTTGATGTTTGCAAGCATTTGTTTTGGTCAGTGCATCCAAGGTGTATAATTAAATCCAACAGAAGAATCTTGGCTCTGTGAAGGATTTGGAGATTTTTAAGGACATTTTGGGAAATTCTAGTAAGTATAAGTTGGCTGACCATCTCCCTTTTTTAGTAAAAATGGTACATGTACATTTGAAAATCACTGTGTTGTGTGGTATACTGGGTAAATGCAGAATTCTGTTTTTTTAATGAAATAAGATAATAAAATACACAGTGGTAATAAAATTTTTAGGTTAAAGGGTTTCATCACCTATATACATTCAACAATGATTGGTAATAACATTACAGTAATGGTGGTCTATTGGTAGAAGCAAAACAGTTCAGTAGAAAGATGTACTTTTTCTTAGACTAGATGATGTAATTGATCCCTCTTTCCATAGTAGCTTTAGTTCTCAAAATAGTGCTTGCAGTATGGAATTCTACCGGTTGTATAAGAATCTGGTCTGTTAATGCCATTCATAGTTTGTAGATTTACTTGGGTAGGGGCTACATAGAACTAGAGTTTCCAGAAATGATGATATTTAAATGCTTCAGGGGACTCTTGTGATTCTTAAACTTGTTTTGGAATTGAATAATTTCATATGTGTACCTTATGTTTAAAACAGGAAGTTGTCATTTCAGCTCTCAGGCATTTGAGTGTTGACTGTTAAAAAGAGTAGTATGGACTGTTAATAGTATGTAATAGCTATTGACTGCTTTGTTTTCTGATTTTTGAATAATTGAAATGAAATTATTAGCATTTGTTAGAGAATATTAAAAAAATACGAAAAGAAGTCCAAATTAAATAATCAATTTCTTACAGGAGGCTTATTTTTTGATTTTCAGAGAAGTAGTCAGTCATTAAATAACTTAAATTC
>VRYO01001463.1:96217469-96227908 GCA_009812075.1 Sialia sialis | reverse complement strand
AATTGTAAAAATACTGTATGTATATTCAGATAGTTGGTTGGGTCGTGTAAGACCCAGCTGGTATATTGAAGTGGTTTAAAAGACAGGTGTCTGCCAAGGAAGGTGAGAACCTCCCCTGGGATGGAAAACGTGACCCTCTCCCCTCCAAATTATTGTAACTTTGACCCTACAGGGCTTTCAAGCAAAGATATGGGAAAAGGAATAACGGTTCTTCACTAGTATGTACAACAAGGCAAACAACAGCTACAGCACTAATAGCAAACAGAACCCCCAAGTGCAGTCCCAGCCTTCTCTGGCTGCTGGGCACTTTCCCCTCAGGTGCAGTTCCGGTCACAGCCGCCAGGGGCGCTGGTGGCTCCCGGCCGGGCAGGGTGGGTGCGATGATTCCCCAGTGCCTGCAGGGGGCGCTGTGGCGTGGGCCCAGCCCTTCTCTCCACATGGTAATGGCGGCACAGCCAGCGGGAAGGGATGGAGAAGGAGCTTCCTTTACAAACCCATGGGGGGCAGCCAGTCCTGGTGCCCCTCTGGATAGCAAAATGGATAGCAGGAACCTTGGAGCAACAGGCTGGAGCAGCAGAGGCAGGCACACCTAGGGTGGCAAAAAAAAATAAGCAAAAATTCAAAGCCGTAGCAGGAGCTTCAGGGTATCCTGGCAGATGCAAGGTGTCAGATTAAAGTGTAGCAAAAAAAATAAGAGCCCTAAGCAGTGGCAGAAAACAGTGGGGCTGGGCAGTGGCTGCTCCAGAAAGCACCTGGGAGATGTATGTATGCTCTGGAGGGGATTAGGGGTCGAGGTCCCAGGTTTTTCCCTGGGACACCCAAGCAGATGGTGAGGGTCCTTTCCAGTGAGACTGAATGTTGAAAAGGTTCCAGTTCAATGGCTGCTGTTAGGAGCAAAGGCCACAGTAAAGAAAAGCTGTGCAGGACAGAACTCTGCAGTGGCAGCGAATTCTCCCCACAGCAGCAGCCTGGCACCAGAGCCACGACCTGCTCCCCTCTGATCCCGAGAGCAGGAGAGTGAGCGAGGGCCAAGCCCAGCCCCTCACCCGCCAGCCAAAGTCTCCTGGTATCTCTGCACTTCCCAAGAAAAAGCTGCGCAGTTAAAAGACAGTAGCAAACTGCCCTTCCTCCTCCTTCCATCCACATCTTTTGTCTCTTAAGTGTTGTAGTTACCATCTCTTAGGCAACACGTGGGAGAAAATTCCTGAGAGAAACAAAAAATTGCCTTACTGGCATGACAGAAGATTGAAAATTGAATGGCAGACGTGACGAGTAGCCGCAATTTAGTGGAAATGGAATGACGATATTATCCATTATGAACATTGAGCTTTTTCCCAACAGTTTTGACTGTTTTTTTTTCAGCAAGCTGAAGTGTCTAAGCTTTGTTAGAGTTTGCTTTTTCTACTCCTGTGTACAATACAGCATTTGATAGTACTTTACTAGTAATTATTTCTAAAAGGCTGCTTCCCGTGTCTCGTTTGGTGTAGCTGGAGAAAACATTTAAAATACTTCCTACAGTTAAAGCATAATAAAACAAATTCAGTCTTAGTCTGGGAGACCTAGTTTTGATGATAAAATGCATATTTGTCATTCTGTACTATTTTCTTTCATAATCTCTTTTCTGAATAGCTGGAAAACTGAAGATATATTTGGAATGTAAATATTTAAGACTTCATTCTAATGTGTTTTGAGAGGAGGAAATGTTTTTTAAAATTACTAGAGAGCCAATAAAGTGTGATATATGAAAGTCAGAAATAATGCCCTAAAATTCAGATGTTTTCATGTCAGCCTTCAACAAAATGCTCTCAGTCTCAAAAATGGCAAACTGGGGCCTCACAGAGGGGACTGCATATTTACAATATGGCATTTTCCCACTTTTTATGGGAAAGTGGAAGAGTCCGCTTGGTTCACAACTCTTTGCACTAATTTAGCCTCCTGTGGCTTGCTAAGGAGCATATTCCAGAAGTGTTTGCAAATGTTTTCTATAAACTTCCCACTGGGGAGGTCACTGCCTCTTTGACATGATTCTTGCAAACCTTCTGTCATAGATTGAAATCATGTCTGTGCTAAATTGCTGTATTCATCTTAGTATTGCCTGATGTAAAGAGCTATTTTTCCTTTTTATGATTTAATACATTTAATACATTCTGTAGATGGATGATTTTCAACTATAGGGAAATATGACCCCAAAGTAATTTTTTATTTTTGCTTTTTTACCAACAAATTTGACATTTGTCTTCTGCCTTTGTATCTTTCTGTAATGTTGAGTAGAAAAGAGTGACATTGCTGCCTTCTGGTGCTCTTCTTTACCACATTCCTTTCTACCCTGTAATGTGCATTAAAAAAAATCCCAAAACACACTTCTTCCCCTTTTAACCGATGCTTGTTATTTAAATAGTGCTTTCATCTTATCTTTCATGATTTTATTTGATGGTATAGATCTGTCTCAGGTCTTAGACGTACACTAGATGCAGTGAAATCTGTGATGTCTGCAGCTTGTTGTGACAAAACTCTTGCCTCCTCGTGCTAAAACTTCTGATACTGTTGACTGAAGTGTCATTTATGACCCTAGGAGCCATGATGCCTGTAGCTCTTATCACTATTACTCAGATGTTGGAAGCAGATTGAAACCCTGAGAAACCAGACCAATACTTATATTATAGGTCCAGAATTCTGAGATACAGCCAGTGTGGTACACAGTTTGTTTCCATTCAGGAAAATGCAATCCATGCTGGCAGTTTGTTCCTTTGGGATAGGAAAATGTTGGCAGAACGAAGAACCCCTATACTTCCTGGCCCTCCTCCCTATCTGGTAATATTTCAAGTTTTGTTTGGCTTTGCCAATGAAGAATGGTTTATTTTGGAGGTTGTACCAAAATACATATACATGAAATCCTTAAAGGGTAGCATAGTTCCCTGAGTAATCTGTGCCACATAAAGTTTGGAGAGGTAGATTGGATACAAAGAAAGCAGAAGTTAAGTCTCAAACAGATATATACAATTGTCAAAATTAGTTTTGTTTGGTTTTTTTAAAGTTTTTGTTTCCAAATCTGAAGAGGCAGCAAAATGAGACATTTTAAACAAATATACTATATTTTTGCACTTATGTGTCAAATAATTTCACCCTACTTTATAAAGCTCTTTCATCTGTTACACAGATTAAATCAGGAGGGGCACTACTCAGCATTTACAGTTCAGGTTGGCAGATTAAACCACAGGGCAGAGGGCTAGTGCAAAGTCTGGCAAAATCTAATTTTAAGATCTTGGTTCCTGCTGTCTGGTTTTAACTCCTGTTAGCAACACCCAAATTCTAACTTTCTATTCCTTTGCTTCTGAACTAATTTGGAGCAAATCCCATGACTTGAAGAAGGAAGGGACTTCATCTCTGTTTACTAGTTTACAGTCACCAAGGGAAACTCATCACTTTATGTTTTGAAGTACCTTCTGTTTTGTTGGAGGATTTAAAAAAAATATTTTCCCCAGATAACCTGTGTACCAAGTGTCTTTACCTTGTATGTATTCTTCAGAGAATTGAATAACTTTCATGATATAGGTCTGGACTGTGACATTGCAAAGTGAAATACCACAGCATGGAAGAAAGCCAGCATTTGTCATGCGTCTTTTGGAGGGTAGGTTGAAAAAGGGGAGCGATAACTGACAGGCATACCAGAAGAGGAAAACTAAGCAGAAAAATATTTTTTTTCCTAACTCCAAAGGTGTAGATTGGAATAAACAGATGTGCATGTTTTTTGAAAGAAAGAGAAAAAAAAGTGTATATAAATGTGTGTGGATGTGTATAAATATATTCATATTAAATGTGTCCATGAGCTTACCGTATAGGTTTCTGCCAGTCATCTATGTAACATTCAGAAAATCTAATGTTACTGTAAGTTCACACTGTTTGCAGGATCTCAGTGACTTCATTTTGCTGTTCTTACCTTTCTCCTCAATTTTATAACATAAGTAATGAACTAGAGTGAACAGGTTTTTTAGTAGGTTACTTTATAGGTGAAGATTCTTCCCCCCGCACATATTTTGTGTTACAGATAACCTGTGGCAAGCATGCCAGAATTTCTTACTTGATAAAACTGTAGCTTGAAAGAAAGTGATTCATTATAGTTATGTGGTTAAATTGCTTTTGCAAAAGCAAGATAATAGTGCTTGAGATTTGGACTTTGAAATGCACCCTTGGTAATAACTGGCTTATTCATTGAAGATGGTTCTTCCTCTGAAAAATCACATACTTCTTGCAAAAAGAGAATAAAAAGGAAGGAAGCTAAAAATGAAATATGGATCTGGAAGTGAAAAAACCACCAACAAACTGAAATATAACTACTGGTTATCCCAGCCAATGAACTGTTGTGTGTTGAGGGAGCATTTTTGTGTTGCTGTTAAGAGCAAGCAGGGACAGATTTTATTTCCCTAGCGCCAGATATCCTGCCATTTGTTGACTTTTTTTTTTTGTTTGACTTAACATTTATCTCATGTTAGTCAGTTACTTATTAACTGATGTGACTGATGTGGCAGTCATATGAAGAAAAATTACCTGCAGATTCATTGGAATCAGAATTCTTCAATAAAAAAATATTTTTAATCATTTTTTCCATCAATATGGGACTTTTTCAAGTCTGAGGCTCAATGCAGGAAATACCAGACCAGGAAAATGTTTTCAGATTAACTGTGTATGCAAGAACAGGTAATTTGTCTTTAAAATAGTTGCTTGATTATTTGTGAATAGATTAATAATGTACCTCTATGTCTATGAGCTGGGTACCAAAGAGGTAACTACTTCTAAAAGTAGGCAAAGCATTCTTACATTCTGATATTGCTTGTTAATATGTGAATGTACAGAAGCTAGATCAACCTTGGTGTGGAGCTATGAAATATTACACTAATGCATACGTAGGGCATTTCTTACAAGAATAAAAAAAAAACTGTTGAAAGCTGACAAACCAGGTTTCTTTAAGATTAGCTATAGCTTCAGTAGGTGGACCAGAAAACTCTTTCTGAAGTTTATTGTTTTGTGCAGTTGGTACACAGTGTGTGACCTTTTAAACCAGTGTCTGAGACCTTTATACTTGGTTTCCTATGTCTGAGTTGTTACTGGATTTAAGTCTTGCTGTTTTGCTTTTAAGCTCTATACGTTTTCTCTAAAGCTTATTTTTAGCATGTCCCAGACCTTTCAAAACCAAGAAAAAGAATTGGAGCTACTCATATACTCTCAACCTAAATTGTTTGGATGTCATAATATCTTCTGTTGTCTGTCAACAGGTTAAAAAACTCTTTTGCTTTTAGCCCGTGTCTGGATTATCAGTGTCAGAATTTGCTTCATGTGCTCATGAGAACTGAAGTTGGGATACAGCAAGATCTTGACTATTTTACTTCATTTGAGAAGAAATGTGCTGTTTATGTATATGGAGTTAGAAGAAAAAAAAAAAAACCATTGCATTGGTTCATTGAGTTTTGTAGCTCAAAACCAGCAGCAGAACATCAAAGTCTTTGACATGGGTCTTGATTTCTGTAAAAGGAAGTGCAGAAGACATAGAGCCAGAAGAAAATGAAATTTTTTGGTAAAGTCAGTTTGCTACCTATATAGCTGTTTCAAGTATAGAGGAGCTCAGGGAAGAAAAAAATCAAGTGTTATTTTTAGTGTTAGCTCTCATCTTCTGAAATTCCAGAGTTGCCTGAATAAGATGGCATAAATCTGCAGAGATCTGCAATTCTCTTCTGAAGTTTGTCCTCTGGATGTCCCCAGTGTTCTTGTGTGAGAAAAAAAGGGGATTTTTCTTAGACAGTGAGTCAGCTGTAATTAGAAAGCAGGTTACAGCAGAACTGTGTTTTAGTTAGCCAAAGGGGTAAAGACACCCTTGATTCCTCAAGGATTTTGATCAGTGGAAGGAAGGGAAAGAGCAGAAATTATATTTATGTATGTCAGTGATGACAAATTTATTCCACAGTGGTTCCCAGTTATTAATTACATGAGTATGTAACGTTAGTTCATCTCTTCCACTGCACTACTCATTCAGCCTGCCAACTTCTTTGGTGTTTCTTTAATTCTTTCTTCCTAGTATATGCAATGAGAGGAAAGTAATTGAAATTTCATGGTTATCTACTTTAACCTTAGGGGTTGTTAATGAGAGCCCTTGCAAAACCAGTTTATACGTCTGAGGTAATCACATGGTCAGGACAACTGAAGACAGTCTTTCTTCCTTGGATGCAGATGTTTTCTGCTTGTAGTGGTGGTGCAGGGTGTGGGTGGCTTTGATTGTTTCAGCTGGGCACTGCTCTGCTTGGTGGTTTGTCACTCTGGCTTAAGAGAAGAGTTGGTGGTTGTGATTCAAGATGCCATATGAAGTTTTACATGCTATTTCAGGCAAGAGGTCACCAAGGCGGATGATGTCCTTGCTTCCAGCAATAGGCATGCTGTTCTGACAGCTTAGTTAACATCTTTCATGGATGGAAGTATGGATGTTTGGTTGGACAGAATGTGAATCAGGAGTGGCAATCACAAAATGAGCTGCAGAGATGCAGCATATTAAAACCTTGGACTTGCAAATGCACTGAGGAGTCAGAGAGGAGAGCAGACAAACTGCAAGATTTCAGTCAGTCCTGTTTTCTTTAGGGGTAGTCTAGAGACCATGAGTGAGCTGGGAGTTGAAGAAACAATGTGCTACTTTTTTTCCCCCTTATTTTTATAAGTAATTTGTAATTTAAGAAGCATTGGGAATTGGAGATAGATCTTTTTCATATCCATTTATGGAGGCAAATGCTTTCTCTTCCATCCTAGTGTTTAAAAGCTGTTCCTGAGTGTTTAAGCTGGAGTGGGTTGTCCTTGTGTAGTCAGGTAGAGCTCCTTTGACTCTGCCTATGCTTTGTACAGAACTGTTTCTTTTTATTCTTGCAGTTTGCTCTGTTGCATGGGCTGCATCTTCTTTTTATTATCCTAAGGATTACAAATTACATGAGGCATGAGGCCTCCTCTGCTCAGTAACATGCTCTGTGTACCATGAATTGAGTCGTCATAGGACTCAGCAGCTGTTCTGAAAGAAAACTCTATTCTTGTTGTCCAGGTGTTGCTGCAGAGTTTCTGACTCCACTTGGTGTGTTGGGAGGCAAATCTGTTGCAAAGAGCCATAATTTTGAAGATTAACATATTAAACAGTTTTCACTGGGGTTAACCTTAAGGTACTTGTTAAAGTGAGCTGGCATGATGACTACTACTGAAGCTCAGCTGAGTGATATAAATGGATGAACCTAGAGTCTTTTGACTATATGTGTGAGATTTGGGAGTGCCTGCTATATGAGATTGTAGAAATAATCCAACATTTGGTTTTCCCTAGATCATCACATAATCCAAGTTAGTCATGCTTTTCCTGACTTATTTTTGTGTTTTGATTTCTGAATATCAAAATAAGGTGGTTTAGTTTGGTGGGGGTTTTTTTGTGTGATGTACACAGACTATGTTCTTCATAGGAAGTGTTTTTAATTTGGAGACAAATCTCTGAAAATATGTAAGTCCACAAAGTATCTATTCTGCTTGCTCTGCTAAACCCATGACCCAAAGTCAGTTCCAGAACAAGGGCAAGGTGTTGGGAACCACTGAAGTTCTAGATTTCTTGAAAAGCAGAATACTTATTAATTAAAACTGAGATGGTGATTAAAGAGTGTTGTGAAGGAGAGAGGAAGGGAGAAAACCCTTCATGTTTCTCTGCATATGTGACATGAGGGAAGACATTTCTTTTCAACCTGTTTCAGTGATTAGAGTATGTGAGCTGGGCACTGAGTTAGTGCTAACTTTTTAAGGAGCTGATAGTAGATGGCACAGCTGAGAGCAGCCATGGATGCTCAGGTTCTGCACCTGATCTAGTTGAGCTCCTCTTTGACAGATCTCAAACAATGCAGCTGGGACATCTCCAAAGGTAGTATCTTTTTTTCCTTATTTTATCATCACTTTTTATTCCAGGTGGTGACACCCTGCTTTCTTCCAAGCAGCTATGAGCTGGTAAGTATTGTTGGCACTACTGATATCCATTAGGTTTTATTAACTTAAAGGTTAGATTATTCTTGCAGTCTCCTATAACCTCTTACTATTTCACTACTATGCTATCACCTTTCCTCTCTGAAGGCTTGGCAAATCAAGGGCCCATTCCTGGACCTTGTTACTGTGTTCTGTCCCATGCAGGAATCCACATGTTATATGCTTTTATTTGTGTGTTTTAAATAATTAAAAAAACCCCTCAGTAATTATTTGTTTCAACATACTGATGTCTCATGTCAGTTTGGAAGTAGTGTAAGATTCATTTGCGATCTGTTATTTTTTGTTGGTGGTGGAACCCATACTTGGTCAGGATGGGAAAACTTTAAGCCTTTTCTGCATGATTGTTTTTGGTTGTTTTAGCTCCAAGGGTAATATGAGAGATGCCCGGAAGATGGACTGAAAACAGTTACTTACTGAACAGCACTGGCAGCTGTTAGTGTCATTGCTAGGACTAAGTAGCCAACAGCTGATGCACAAGTATCAGCCAAGAACTCTGTGTGTTGTATGTAAGTGATACAACCACTGGCAATTAGGAATCCCACATCTCATTTCTGCACTGGTGTGTGAATTGGCCAAGTCACTTCGTACATTTTTGTGTCTTGATTTCCCTGATGGAAAAATACAGGTAATGGTACTTGGCTATCATGAACCACACAAGTCAAAAGGTGCTTTAAAATTATCCTGTAAAGCAAAGCCTGGAAACCTAAATCAGTAATTTCTGGTATTATGAAGAATGTGAGTATCAAGTCATGGGAGGTCTCTCTGATTTGACCCAGTATTTTATGAATTAACCCATGTCCGGGTCTAAGGATCTTGTGTAGCATTACCGCTAAAATTACAAATAGAAAAGAAACTCTTTTGTTTGCAGCTCACAGTGTTAGGTCCATACTGGCAACTGCAGTTGCTTTCTTTTGTGTTGTGCACACAACCCAAGTATTGATTCTGAAATGGAATACCAGTTATTGTGGTTCAGAAAAAAAAATTAAACATATAGCAGCCTGTGGGACGTTTATGCGCACATGGGGCAATGCAGATAATGTAGTCCCACCTGACTCTGTGACCTGCTGCCAGGTAAAGAGTGTAAATAGCAAAAGTGGCCTAACCTGTTTTAGTTTACTGGCAGGAACATAGACAGAAGTATACTCAGTCACCAAATAAAACATTTACCAGTTTGGGTAGAAGGAGTGTAATTATATTTAAATTTATTGCAGGGATATCTGTAGGTGAAACTACACAGTATTATTGTTGAGAGTGAGATTGAATAGTGTGGTTTGCTTTTGGTGTGAAATGTGGGGACATTTTTATAATGGGAGTCTTTGTTCAGCACAAGTAAATTTTATCTGTTTAGTGAAGGGTTCTGTTGTTCTGAAGGAGGAATATCTGTGATGTTAGCTGTAAGCAGTTTCTTTTACAACTGTTTTGACTGTAAAGTTTTGACAAGATCAAGAATGAGTAGTTGAGAGGTTTAGATAATAGGGACGGCAATCTATTCAAAGGAAACAAAACTTTGTGGCATCATAATTTGCTGCTGAACCATAGATTTATCTCCATTCCTGACAGCGAATTCCAACCTTTTAATTTTCACATGAATAAACAATACACATGCCTTCTTTAAATCAGTGTTCCATCTATTTAGTAAATGTAGAGGTTGCCTTTATTGCACTCCTTAAGCTGGCTTATAGCAAGATTTGTAGTTAAACTCTTAGTGACATATTTCTTGGAAGATTATTGAAGCCTGATGAAATTCACAGATGTTCTTTTTTTTCTAAATGTGTGTTTTATTGAGTATTTTCTTCTGACTGTTACCAAAGGGGCCCTTGCCATTTCTCATGAGCCACATGTCTTGAAGCTTTGTAATGACATCAGGAGCCTCGTATATCAACTCAGTGCGGCTGTTTGGAATTTCAGGTGCTAAAATATAAAGCAGTTTCTGTGTTCTAACACTACTTATTTTATGTTGTCATGCACACTCCTCAGAAAGTGGGATGATGTTAGTCCAGCTCTGTTAATTCAAGTCAAATGTTTAGCAAAGATGACTTATTCTGTTGCACTTAATTTTGTTTCATGAAGAGACAGTGGACTATCTGTGGGAATGGTCTTTCATTGCAGAGATTTATAGCTTAACCCAAAAAACAGGGGGAAAAAAAAAGGGGAAAAAAATGACATGTTGGCATGGGGTCGATGTGTTTGTCTTCACCTGAGACCTGAGTGAGCTTATGTAATACTTCTAAATTAGATAAAAATAAAAAATGTTTAAATGGCCTTTACTGCAATTATTGGATCTTATTTTGAAAGACTGTTAGTTACTCAGTTGATAGTACAGTAATTTCACAATTATAAGCCACATTTTTTTCATTGAAGGATCCAGCCTACCCCAGTAGTGTGGCTAATCATCAGGTGCG
>VRYO01001463.1:96204356-96216469 GCA_009812075.1 Sialia sialis | reverse complement strand
AGGAAAGCCAACAGAAGGATATTATTTTAGAGATAATTTTGAGATTCCAGGAAATAATCTAGGATAGTTTAACATGCTTCAAAAGCACAGTGAGCTGGTCTTCTTCACAGAATTTCTTTTTTATCCTTCATGATAGTGTATCTTTAAAAAGAATAAAGAAAACTAAATCTTAATTCCTCATAGGATCACCTATGCTGCCAAATTTCTTGCAGTTGTGAAATGTGTGAAAGCCCAAATCTCTTATGTACATTAAATCTTATCTTAAAATTACAGTAAGTTCATGCCTATAAGGTGCACCAGAGTATAAGGCAATTTTCTGTACTTTGTCCATATAGAAGGTGCACCAGCCTATAAGGCGCACCTTTTTTTGAAGCGAGGATCAACGCGCAACAAAGTAAAAAGTTAGTAACAGAATTGCGCAATTGCGGGGTTTACTGTCAGGTGCTCAATTTGGAAACATTTTTCACAGATCAGCGAAGCCTTTAAACACAGCCCCAGACACCCTCCTCGTGTCGCAGGGGACTGGCACTCCCACCCACCCCTGGCTGCCACGGCTGCCCTCACGGCTTGCACTTCTGGATTGGCAAATTTCTGAATTTTGTCCATATGTAAGGTGCACTGGTCTATAAGGTGCACTTCCAGGTTTCAATCAAAATTTTAGTCAAAAGGGTGTGCCTTATAGGTGTGAAATTAGTGTACTTCATTGATGAATGCTTCTTATGACTGCATGATTTGTCAATTTTAAGACATGTTTAAATAGTGATGTTTAGCAGAGAAACTTCCGACTTAACCTTAATAGTCTTTCCACCCCTCCCTTTTTTCTTATTTTTTTAAAATGGTTACAATAGAATTCTGCATACCTCTAGTCTGCCATTTAAATATCACTTTTTATAATTAGCTGTTATTATGCTGACAGATTCAATGGACACTGACTTATAATGTGTATTTTACTGTAACAGTCACTTCAAGCTGAAGTTTGTTTAGCTGTTTTGTTAAGTCTTGAGTGTACATTGGGTCACTTTGATAGAAATTGGGGAAAGGTGTCCATGTTTCTGAGTTTTCCCCCATCTTCTCCTTAATTATGCAAGCCTCTTTTCTGCCTATAGAGAGGAAAATCAAAGACTTGAACATTAAGGCTCCTTCTAACAAACTAAAACCTAATTTTGAACAGTGAATCAGACTGTTTCAGAATAGGAGGAGAAGAGAATAAAAGTAATTGTGGGAGAAATAGAGATTGGTTTGTTTTGTATTTTTTTGGTGTGTGTGTTTTTCATTTGTTTTTTTAAAAGGAGCAGAAGCATGCTCTGAAAAAATTGCTGAAGAAGTGAGTGTGAAGTCACAAAGGCCTCAATTTAATTGCCTAATTTTTCACTTGAAATCCATGGTAGTTTATATATACACCTACATACATTCAACCTAGTGCCAGTATTTTTTCAAAAAAATTAAAAACTAAGAACTGAAAATATGTTGATACATAAAAGTAAAACCAATCTCACAGCCATGTATGGGTAAAGTGAGGAAGAAAACAGGAAACTTTAAGAAAATTCAGTACTCTTAACAGTGTTTTGAAAGAATGCTGTTGCAAAAACACCCACTCCTTCCTTTTTTTCATGCTGTTGAATGAAATCCTCTCCAGAAGTTTTGTGTGAGAAAGATCAATGATTATGAAAAAATGCATTTTTTATCCCTTCTGCATTAATTTTTAAACACATGTTTTGAGAACAACAATGTGAGATAATTTGCTGTTATGGAACACAGTTCATCTGTTTTTAATGTGGGCATGCAAGAGATTTTTTGAGAAATGGGAAGTTGAATAATTGTTTGTGGGATTGGGAAGGTCTGAGCATGTAGATGAATCATGGCATTCTTCAATTTCATTTTAAGTGGGGTCTCATTACTAAAAGATAAAATGTGTTAAATTGGGTTAGTCAGGCATGACCTCCAAACACAGTGGAATATGATGACAGTAACTGAACTGAGCTAGAAACGGACATATACAATGATTTTGCTTTGCCAGCTCTGAATTTGGTTTCTGGCTTAAATCAGTAAAAGCTTTTTGTGAAGAATTTATTGAGTGGGTTTGGTTTGTAATAAGTGTCTGTGACTAATGGATAATTAGTTCTCATGTTTTCCTGTCTTTCTTCTTTCAAGAAATACCATGGAAAACTCATGGAAAACTAGGAACATGCCCAGCTCTGCTATTTAGGGGAAACTTATCTTTTTTTTTTCTATATGCTACGTTCAAACTTTAACTCACAGCACCTGTGAGATATGTGCAAAACAAGCATTATATGCATATAGCAGGCATGATTTAGTGAAGGTGAAGGACATGCTAAATCTACCAGACTTTCCCACTGCTATGGACTTTCCTGGCTTCTTTCAAGATTGTCACCAGAGCAGTACTTAAGGGGGTGCTGCAGGCTATAGCTGCCTGTCCAGCATGTGCCGGCACATCATGGGAAGGGAAATGCAACAGCCTTGTTCTGTTCTCTGGTTTGTTTGCAAAGGGTGGGAATATCCAGTGGAGGTTTGTATTTGCCTGTTCAGTTCCTGCTCTGTCACCATCCAGAACCATAGTGCTTATGTCTCTAAGAAAACTGTGGGCTTTGGAGAAACATTTATGGAGGGATGTTTCTTCATTTCTGGTTCATACAGCTTTCCTGAACTCACAGAGAAGCAAAGGTGCCTTGAAACTTTTTGAAACTTTTTTTAAAGCTCTCACTGTCTTGCTATTCAGTTTTGCTTTATTGAATTTTGATCTGTGCTTTTCTCTTCCTTTTCTTTTTTTTTTTTTCCTTTCAGCTTCTTAAAAAAAAAAAATATACTTCTCCCAATTTCTTGATTTGTTAGTCATAGATGTGCAGAAGAACAGACTGATGAGGCACTTTCTTGACAAAACCTTTGAGCTGATGCCTGATTTGAAATACTTGACATGGTTATGTTTCAAACTTTTTTTGGATTTATGTTCTCTGGAAGGGGGCTGATGTGGGCCTCTTTGTAATGCATTTTTATGTGATTTGTTTTTTAGTTTTAGATTTCAAGTGCTTATCAGAGTAAAGCCATGGACCCCAGAGACATGCAGAGTTGAGGTTCCAAAATGCACTTTTAAGTGTAGTCAGTGCCTTGTTCATAAATATCTCCAGCTTAGTTGTAAGAGGGCACAGAGAATAAAACTGCATGAATTGGCTACTCCAATCCCTTAATGAAATGCAGTGATCCTGAACTGAGCACACTAAATTCGAAAGCTAGTAATTGCATTTGCTAGGAGGGAGGGCTCACATTGTTTCTAGGAATATTAGAGAATTACAAGATTTAATGGGAATTTGAATATGAAGCTTTGTTATAATACAGTGTGTTCAGTTCCAGGCATTCATCCAAAATGAAATGGAAAGCAGGCTTTCTTTGAACAATCTGCAGAAACAGGGGATCAGCAAGAGGGAAAGGTTTGGTAGTTTCCAGAGCCAAGTTTGCCTGCTTATTTTCTCCAAATTGACTTCAAACCTTTCTACTGAGTATGGTACTTTTGCAAGGCAGAAGCATCTGCTTTTCAGAAGTGTGACACTAATTACTGTAGCGAATAAATTCAGAAGTATAATGTTCTTCCAAGGTATAGCATGCTTCTTTCTGACTTCCCAGCTTTCTTTTTCTAAAGCACAATTATCCATGTTTCAGATTCCTCAATATTAATAGTTTTCAGATGGCATAGAAACTTTTCTTTTATGTTTGACTTCACTAAAAAGCAAATGGGCTTGCATAGGTTCTGCTTGACAACTCACACTGGAAAAGGGAAATACCCACAACAGGGTGTATTTTTTCTGCCTATCTGCATAATTTTCTATTCTTTCATAGCTTGTCCTGAGAGTAACAGATCTTATGTCCCTTGTGAAAAATGCCTCTGGTTAATCTTTGAAAATGCTTTCTCATCACTGGAATTTGTAAAAGGATAGGACAGTACTAATGCTATCACTATAAGTGAATGCTAGCCAAACATTGAAACAATAAATGACTGGCATTAGTTATTACAATGTAATCGAGGACTGCCACTTTTCTTTCAGAAGGAAAAGACAAATGTTAATTTAAAAATCAGTTTTTCCTGTAGTCAGAATTTATTGTAATAAATTCATGTACCTTTCTCTTCAGCTAGAACGGTGAAGCAAGTGTGATATTTTACGTAAAATTCTGATGTTTGGTCTCTGTGTGTATACAAACTCATCTATTTATCTGTTCTTTCAGCACAACTCATTTCAGCAGTCTTCCCCTTAAATCAGAAGAAAAAGGAAATGGTTTGATCCTGCAAGTTGAGATAGTTATGTCAGGCCCTGTGTTTTTAACACTCGTGTTTCCTCTCAGTACTGAAGTGGAGAGAGCTATTGCTTCTAGCAGAGTGAGAGAACATGAGGATTTCAGTAGCAGCTTAACAAATCAGACAGTAAATTCAAAACATTAAAAAAGAAAGAGAAGAGCTTCTTGCTTCTTATTCCATATTCACCTTATAGCTATCCCAGAAAACTTGCAGACTATACCAATCCAGTGCCAAACTGAGAAATACATTGACAAAACCTCTTTTAACTGGCACACATTAGATGTAAGCCTCCTTCGTGTCTCTATACGCAATTACAGAAGTAGGCCACTTAGTTGTGGTGGAAGGGTGGTTGCTGAGTTCAGTTGATGTATGAACTTTCTGGTGAAGGGTCAAAGTGGGCAGTGTGTTGTCCCAAGTGCTCTGCTCGTGCACCTCATTAAGTCTGTATGGAGATTTCCTACTGAATCCAAAAACTGTATTTTGTGTGTTTTGCCTTTTTCTATTTGAGTCTATGTATTTTTGCTAAGTAGCAGTGGATGTGCTAAGACTGAAATAATAGCAACTAAAGTTATAGTTTTACAGTCGTCTGTCATATATATCACCTTTAATCTGCTGAGAAGAACCTTGAAGTTTCAAACAATAGGGTTCGTGGGTTGTATTAATAGCACTGGTATGTTAGTTCTGACTGACAGCTTTGCATTTAAACACTGGAGATTCGATAGCTGTAAGTCAAGCTTTTAAGTTAAAAAAAAAATCAAACAAACTCAAAGCCTATTTTCAGGGATTAACTGTGAGCCAATCTCACATTGTAAGCATTATGGTTGATGTAGGATGTATGCCCTGGTAAACTGTGTGGTTCATTTAACTAAGCAAGGTTTTGAAGGTGTTGTAGTTTATACTCTGAAAACCTATAGCTCTTTCCAATTGAGATTTGTAACTAGAGTGTATCTGTATTTCAGTGACCAAAAAAGTTGAGAGTTATGAAACTGCCTTTCCAGTTCAAAACATCTTTCCCCTAGCAGGATATAGAGGCCAATTTTTAATTGTACTACTGCTGATAGTAGATATTTTTGTAGTAATAGATTGGCTCTTTCCTTTTAAAAGGTTTGTTTTAAACCTTCATTGATACACTAACTTAGCTAAAGTTAACTAAACTTAGCATGTTTTAAAGCCTTGAGAAGATTTTTTTTGTACAGTACTTACAGAAAATTCTCAGGAGTTCATTAATGTCCGCTCAAGTGTCTGTTTTCATGAAAAGGCATAAAATGAGAGATTGGATAAAAATGAAAAAGGGAGGAAGTGATTAGCAAGGTAAATCTCCATGGATATTGTGCCTTGGAGTAAACACTCAGTAGCTGAGTACTGTCATAGAGACCTGAATATGCAGGACTATTACCCAAAAATAATTAATTTCCATATCTTTTTGAAAGGTAGCTTATTAATACTGTGGAATGAATATGTAATTCTGAATGATATTTTTGTGCGTGTATGTATGTATGTATGTATATGCCATTAGGAGGGGATTTCTTAGAATGCACTTAAACTATCCGAAGAATTAAAGTAATTTGGGTTAACTTTTCTCCTTTTGCAGGCTAATAACTCTGAGGTGGTTAAAAATCATGCAACCAGAAGTGTAAGTAATTCTGTTTTATTTATTCTTTTTTTCTTTTACTTGACCTGATTTATTTTTCTGCTGGTGGCTGCTTTTTTGTATCACATCTTCATAAAGCATTTGTTGCTAGCCATTTTCAAAGTTTGCACTTTGTTTTCTGTATGGTGTGAAATTTGTTTCTGATTAGGACCATTAGTGGTTTTTTCCACCACTGAGTTTTTTCAGAAACTATGAAATGAACTCTGCATTCCTTGTTTTTAACTCAAGCAGAGGAGAAATAAAGGGAAATATTATAATTTTCATAGACTGAATTGGATTCAGAGGCATTCAGAAAGTCAAGAGGTTTTTTTCTGGAAGGATAATATTAATTCTTACATTGTGTTCAATCTGAAATTGATCTTTTAGCTTATATTTGTTCCAGTTGCTATTTAATATATTTATATTTATATTTGTTCAATGCTATTTAAAGAACCAATTAGGTGCACTTCCCAACCCTTTATTACTATGGTTGTAGTACTCCTGGTAAAAGTAGTATTAATAACATTTATTGAAGTGCAGTAGAACCCAGTTGTCTGGTTGATGTAGAAATTTCTAAAAATAGGAAGTACAGCCCATTTCAATACTCACAGCACTTATAAACGTACTTTTAGCACAATTTCTGTAAAATAAGTAAGACAAATAAACTTTAAAAAGTTCTTTGGAGTTAACAGAGATGTCAAATCTTGTAGATTTCTAAATAAATCATGGGAGATGCCTATAGGTAACTGTCTGCTAGTCGGCAACTGTGATGCAGATGTTTGATTTGTCACTGTGAAAATGAGGCTAAAATTTAAAAAGGGACAGAAGAAAAGACTTGCAAGATTCACATGGTCTTTACCAATTTATTGTTCCGTTTCAGACCAGTTCTCTATTGCAATAAATGAGCATCTGTTTCATAGTGTCAGTCCTATGTATGTTGCATTTATTTTGTGATGCTGTCCATGGTTCAGTGCTGCAGGCTTCTGCTGGTGCCACTCTGTGCAGGGCGTGAAGAGTTCTGATTCCTGACTACTTGTGTAGACAGGTGATGTTCAAAGAGGTTACATTTGTATTAGCAGTATAGTTTGTTTCCTTTGCCTGGCAATAAATGTTTTTCTACAACCAAGGGTATCTCTGTGTTGGATCCATTCTGTTATCTACTCTGTTTCAGTAAAATTAGAATTATTTCTAATTGCTAGAATATATTTGCTATTGACTAGCTAAAATGTCTAGTGGCATGACTGTTTCTCCTTTCAGTTCACTGTTTTCCTCCTTGACTAGACAAACTGTCTAAAATTAAAAACTCAGAAAATAGCAAACTTCTTAGTTATTTGCATGTGAATACTTGGTTTTGACAGCTGCTTATAGTGAAACAAATGTGGAGCAAAATAATGAGATCATTCTCTGATCTTGTTGCTAGTTGGAAGTTTTTAGCATATTTGTATTACATCTGCATACTTCAGACAGTTTCCTGTTTCTACTGGTTGTTACACAAGCCAAGATCATATGTTTCTTGGCTTGTACATGTAATACTTTGTGCATAACCGTTTTGAAAGCAGCTTTAATAGCAAGCAATGTTTTTTCAGCTGTGCCTTTTGTCTTATTGCATTTTGCATTGATTATTATTTGACCATTAGCGAGCTTCCTGAAATTGTCAGTAGTTACATTCTACAGACCAGTGTATTCCAGGAGCAAAGGTTGACCTCGATTGACGTGCAGAAGAAAGGTCCAATCTGAAACACAGACTTCTATTTGGAAAAGTAAAGGAGGGGTAAAGATACAAGGCTGGGCAATTCATAGAATACTGTCTCCAGCCATGAGATGAGGCTTGGATGAGATTTTTGCAGGTCTTGTTCTGTGATTGCAGTACACATCTTGTCTATGTGGTGCTAATGGGAGGTGCATCCCTTGTCTTTCTGTTCTCTTCCTTCTAAATTTGTGCCATGCCTCCTTTATTTTTTTAAATTTTTTTTTAATTAATTACATTGGAAGAAACTGCTTTAACCATTTTTTGTGTTTGGGATTTCTTCTCCTTTCTGTCTCTCCTTTGCATATTATTTCATGGCATCTGGTCCAGGAAAGAAAAACTCTCTTGTTTTTTCCTGGCCGTGTGTCTGCTAATGGAATATTTCTAGTGTCAACCCTTATTGTTTATAGGAAAGCTGTGTGATCGCTTGCATCTTAACTAGGTCTGAGACAAACTCAGAACTACTCCGAAGGCTTTCCTTCTGCCACCACCTTTTTTTGCTTTCTCCTCTGCATGTGACTATCTCTTTGGAGGAAATAGAGCACATAAGATACAAAACCAGAGTTAGGTGCTGCTTGGTCATGCCATACCATACTTCTACAGAGCCCTACAATGTGGTAGGTGTGAACTAATGCAGAAACCTTTACACTCTGCTGTGTCTGTTGTGCTTAATTATATTGCCTGTGAATAGTAGGAAGGTGTTTCAAAGCTCTAGCATAATTATGAAACCATGCTACAACTGGAGCTGGAGCACATTATTTTAGTCAGTTGAGGCAAGCTCCTTTTCAGATACTTAAAGTGGTAATACTTTTACATATGGATAGATTTGTGGTGGAACACAGTCATTTGAGTGTTGACACAAGTCTGATTCACCCAGGCAAGTGTGCAAAAGACAATAGTGCTGATTAGGGCTAGGTGCTAACCTCACAAAGCTTTGTGTGAACTCCTAGTCCTGAGATATTGTAAAACTAAGGCCTAAAAACTATGATTTTCTAAACCTGAGAATATATATACCTGTAAAATTTTACACTAAGACACAATTATACCTCATTCTCACATGAATATCAACTTTACATGCATTCAGTATTTTTTTCTAAAGAGTCCTTGGTAGAAAAAATGTGCTGTGTGCCTTTTCTCTGTTATGAAAAGAGACCAAATGATGGATAGACAGCCTAACTGTACAAGGAAATTTCAGGCCATAAGCAAGACTGTTTTCTTGAATCTAAGTAAGTTGGAAGATAATCTTTCTGCCCTGGTTAGTTCCTTCTTGCCCTTGCAGTTCTATATCCAACAAACTTCTTAACTTTGAGGTGGATTACAAAGCCCTATAGTGAACTTACTTGGGGAGCTTAGTAGTTTTGGCTGAACCATTGTAGGAAAGAATCATAGGAGCAGCTTTGCCAGCAGCTAAGAGTCAGAGAGAAAGCAAGCTGGGGTTTATAAGTTCTGTGGATGCTGCTACTTGCAAGGGTCTCATTTGTCTGGACTCCTGCTGTTACACAGAGGAACAAATCAGGATTTCTGTGGACTGCAGTATACAAAACAAAACTGAATTTGCTCTCAAACAAATAGTTGCTTGCAGTAGAAATAAATCTCTTCTGTGAAATCAACGAAAGCAATATGTTTAATTAGTATTTAATGCAGGAATTAATACACAATAGCATAGGGACATTTTTATTTACAAATCATGAAGATTTTTTGCACATGGGATCATTCTAAAGCCAGAGGTCTAAAGATTATGCAAATTCTGGTTCTCATCCAAAACATCCAAATATGTTTCACTGTGTCAGTAGGAATTATTATGGTCAGCAGTCCAGTGATCAGTGTAGTTTATTGTCCTATCTTTTTCTGCAGTATGCTGGAGTGTATAGAACTGTTATACTGTGCCTTGGAATAGGTTGGAGAATTTCTTATGATTTCTGTCCATGGCTTGAGGAATGAAAATACATCACAGTTCTGGTACAAATGCATTCAGGTATCCTGCTGCTGAGTCACTCTATTTGTATTTTTATTTATGCTGTTCGAATGGTGAACAATCCCATGAAAAAAAAAGATTTCATAAGATTATTAAAATCTATGTAAAACCCATGTAATTTTATGGTCACAGATTGATCATTAATTTACATTTCACATAGTTGTAGTTTCTACTCATTGATCCTTATGCCTGTTAATGCTTTCATTCAGGAGGAAGCCTTGGAGAGAAACAGATGAGCTATGTGAATGCTTGTCAGGTCTTGTAGCTCTGAGTTTTCAGTAGTGCAGCTCCTCAATGGAGCTATATATATGTTCCTCAAAGGAACATATATATGATTTATGTACCACTGACTCAGCTGTTTACAAACCCCAGTCCTTGAAACCAGGTTTTCTTATATTCTGCAGAGAACTTCTAAGCAGACACTGTATCATTCTACTAATACAGCTGTGTTATAATTCAATGCCAACAACAGGGTCTTAGGAAAGGCAACGGCTTAATTTTTCATTTGGCTTTCTTAGCCTGTCTTTCATTGTAGTCTCAGAAGGGACAAGTCATAATACCATGTAGCATTGCTAAGCCCATGTGTGGCCCACATATCTGGTTTTACTTTGTTATTGGAAACTAGTAGTTCACATACTGGGTTTTTGATTTACTTACCTTTCCAGAGCTGTGTAGTAACTCAGTGTAATGCAAAAATGCAAGTGGATTTGTCTGGGGCAAAACTGAACTCCCTTCATCCATTGTCCTTTGCATAATCTTTCTGGCATCTGAAGCTCTACTACAGAGGACTTCAGCCTATGAAGTACAGTAATTTCACACTTACAAGCCGCACCTGATTGTAAGCTGCACTTTTGGGTAGCTGGGAAGACCACGGAATTTGTCCATAAATAAGCTGCGCCTTTTTTTTTTTTTAAATTTTTTTTTTCTTCTTTTCTTTCTTTTTTTTTTTTTTCTTTTTTTTTTTTTTTCTTTCCAGTGAGGATCCAGCTCCAGCCAGCCCCCCACCCCATGCCGCGACAGCGGCTCCGAGAGGGGTCGGGCCCCACCCCCCACAGTGGTAGCCCTGGCCCCGCCCCACCTCAGGCCAGTCTGCCTCACACTTCCGGGTTGGCATTTCTCCAGAATTTGTCCCTATATAAGCCGCACCAGGTGAAAAGCCGCACCTCTGGGGTCAGCTTGAAAATTCAGTCAAAAAGGTGCGACTTATAAGCATGAAATTACTGTATGTAAGCTTAGTGAGGTATGTAAACCTACTGGCTGTAACCCAAGTTTCTGTATTCTGTTTTTGGAAAAATTAAGAATGATCATCCTGCTGACATAGTGACTTTTTTACAGATACTTTTTTTTTTTTTCCCCCAGACATTATTTTTTTGCTTGATTTTTCTCAATTTCTTTGAGGGACAGCTTTTCATCATAAGACAGGGGATGCAGATTTAGCAGAAAGGTTATTTCTTATTCCTTCTGTTTCTGGACTTGTGAAAAAGTTGTCTCAATGCCATCTCTGTGCCACATGGTGTGAGATGGCCTGTACATGACCTTTGTCATGTTTTTGCTCTGAAGCTGTGAAGCGACTCAAAGTAAGGTTATGAAGGTGTGAGATGCTGTTTGCTGTGTGGGACAAGCACAAGCTTGCTATTTGAGGCAAGCCAGGTCCATGAAGAAATTCACCCTCTTTGGTGTCAGAAGAAGGTGAATAAACAGGGCTGATCTCAAAAGTCTGTTTTGTTCAATCTGTGCTTTAGTTTAATTGTACTGCTTCTACACTTCCATTGGCAGCAGGCTGTTCTGGGAAACTTCCATGTAGTGACTGTTGTGACCTGGTGAAGATGGTTAGAATTAAATATGGGACTGTTTCTTAGCTTCTATATCATGCCTCGTTGGAGGGGGACTCTGAAATGGTGTCATGGTTTGATACTGGCCCAGTGCCAGGCCCCCACAAGAGTCACTTGCTCATCCTCCTCTGTCACAGCTGGGCAGAGGAGAGGGAAAAATATTAGTGAAGCCTTCACGGGTTGAGATAAGGACTGGGAGAAAACACTTCAAGGGCAAAACAGGCTCAACTTCAGGTTGCAAAGTACTAACAGAATCAGAGGAGTGTAATGAGAAGTAAAAATAATGCCTTAAAACACCATTTCCCCCTGGCCCCTCCCTCCTTCCCACTGACAAGACACGGAGACAGGGCGTGGGGATTTTGGTCAATTCTTGACTGAGATTTATTGCCGCTGCTCCAGGAGAGAAGTCCTTTCCCTGTGAGACTGTGGGGTCCCTTCCATGGGAGACAGTTCTCTGTGAATTTCTCCAGTGTGGGTCTGCTCTCACAAGCAGCAGCCAAACCTCACATGCTGCAGCATGAACTCCCCCCATGGGCACACAGTCCTCCCAAAACTGCTGCAGTGTGGATCACTCTTCCAGGATCACTGGCAGTGTGGGTCACTGCTCCAAGGACAGGCTGCTCCAG
>VRYO01001463.1:96192236-96203356 GCA_009812075.1 Sialia sialis | reverse complement strand
TTATCGCCTCTACCTGCTGGCTTTCATACAGCTGCAGATAAATTTGACTAAAAGGTTCCTTGCACTTATTTACGTAGGGATAACTTCTATGTGATATTGTTTGGAACAGAAAAATTACTTAAAATTGAATAAATAGATGTATAGAAGGTGTTTACTTTTTTGAAAATTGTTCCTTATATATTACTGGTTATACTGTCAGGTATGCTGGTTATGACAGTGTTGCCAGGCAGTCTCAGGGAAGCAGGGAAACAAGAATCATGGGGAAAAGTTAACAGGAGAATAATCTCAGGATGGTCTGTTCTATTCACCACATATCAAGCACTAGTTTCACTTAATCTGTTGTAGTTACAACTCTAAATTTTTAGCCATGTGTGGTTAAAACACTCTGTATATAGAACCACTATTTTTCATTGCCCTATATTTTCTCTACTGCTGCTAGTTGTCAAGAAATAAAAATCATACCTACTTTTGTGGTATTTTCTGTGTAATTGTCCATTCTGGGATATGCCAGATGGCATTTGCTGTCTAGGAAGGTTAGTAAATTTTTTTGCCATTATCCTCCAGTATGCAGCAAGCAGAAAAGAGTGTTTGTTTATTTTCACTTGGATGGAGATGATTTGCCTTTATGGATGATCTTGCCCTGTGCTGCTGAATCCTGTTTGGGGAAATTTGTATTCTGATGGTTTGGTGACACAGCATGCATACAGTAAATATATATCTTAGTAATGCTGGTTTTTTTGGCTAGTGGTTTGCATTATGTTATTGCTCATATGCTTATATACTGCATGCTACTAGGATTTATGCTAGTTTATGTGGTACAACAGTGTGAAATAGAAAATTATTTTATCACTAACTTTCTTACCTGAGTAAGCTGTTCTAAGTGTCGGATTATTCAGCATACATGACAGTTTAGTTACCAATTTTTTAGTAAGTGGCAGAAGTACTTCTTAAGCAATGGATACATTGGTGACCAACATAAACCAAGGAAGTGTAGAGAGTCCTGCTTCTGATTGCTTTCTGTTTACAAAACCAAAACAAAATACACCAAAAGCTATGTCTTGAATTTAATTTATAGTTATTTACTTGTTTTGGCAGCCATGATGTATTATGTAAAGCCTTTGACATTCTAAGAGGGGTTTGGGTAAAAAAGGATGAAAATACCATGAAGTTTCCACATCTGTTGTCTAAGTAAAGGCACAAACTAGTGAAACTGGGACCAAACACTTAAGTGCACCTTATGCCATCAGTTGTGCTTTAAAATTTGCCAGAACAGTTCTCTTTCAGAAATTTTGAAAGAAAATGTGCTGCTTTCATGCTTGTATATGTCCTAGCTATTCCCAGATCTTGATACACAGCATCATTATATGGAAAGTTCTAAGGCATCTTCCATTCAAACACAGTTTGTTTGGTTTGGGAATACTTGTGTGTAGCCAAAATAGATAGGATTTATCAGTTTACCAGCTCTAACCCTTAATAAATAAGCTTTTATTTGCAGTGTTTGTATATTGAGTATGAATTCAGGACAGGGAGAGAAGGGAGTAGTCTTTCCCTTATTGATTTACTGATGGATGATGCATAATTGAACTTCTGATTTTCTGTATCAAAACATACACATCTAAGTGATAAATTAAAAAAAAAAAAAAAGAAGACATGAATTAAAAATAAAATAAGTCATACACAAACTAAAAAATTTACAGACATAGCTAAATGTAAATTGACTAATATTATTTATTTTAATTTAATGTTGTATGGTAGTAGCTGTCTTTTTGGAGGGTTTTTTTCTTTTTGAACCTGTCCTGGTGGGAAGGGATACTGCCCCCTCCAAATGTCTCTTTCTCTCTGTTACATACAGAACTTGGGTGATAATCACAGTGAAATTTAAATCTGAGATAGCTGCAATTAGGTGGGACAAATTCTATTATTATGGTTCATGAGGGAGAATGTTTTACATTTTTTCATTAAGAGATACTATTACTAAACAAATGGAACTACAAAAATAAACTATTACACGTTCTCAGGAGTAAATTCTTGGAAGTCTAATACAGAAGTATGTATTTCAATATTGTCATAAGAAGAGGAACTTTTGCAGGTTTATACAAAAATTCAAGTTACATATTCTCAAAGCTCACTATGTTTTCTCTAATCCTAATGCAGTTACCAAGAAGACCATTAAAATTCTGGCAGTAGTGAGTTGGAAGAGGTAGTAGAAAGTTATGCAAAACCTGGGCGTAACCACAGTATTTGCATTCAAAACACAGGGCAATGATCCTCTTGCATCCTCTTGTTGTTATAGTCTATCAAATCATGAATGAGGAAAAAAGGTAGAAACATTGACATCAGTGACAGCAAGTAAGGTTCTGGCCTGATTTCTCTGCTTGCTCTGTTCCAGAATTCCAGCAGTGCTTTGAAGAGCTCCTCTTTCAGTTGTGACAAAGTATCACGGCAAGTATTTATTTTGTATTTTATCTGGCAGTGTCAGGTGGAGTGACAGTAGGTTTTAGGCTTTGTTATTTGTGGTTGTGATTTCCATTAGTTTAGTCTCCTTCAAGAAATGACCAATTTTAGTGCCTTTATGAGAAAACAACTAGGCATATTTACTGAGCTGATCTTCTGATATATAATTAAGGAGGACAAAGTTGGCGCATCACTTGGAAAAGAAAGAGAAGTATTTATAGAGTAACCAGTGAAATTAATTGAATTACATTCATATCTGTTGTACTTTGGGGACTGGTTTTAGATTCACTTTATTTTTACTCAGAGCTGGCTTCAAGACCTGCAGTGTTTTGCAGATTGCTGGTCAAGGTTCCAATTTGTAAAGCATTTGCAGAATTCTACACGGAGATATGTACAGGCAGAAGTACCTACACATTTCTATTTGACTCATAAATTTGTGGTGCTAGTGCTTGTCAAATTGCTTGTGTTCATTTTGCTGCTTTTTATTGGTTCAAGAGATTTTTCTTTCACTGCAGTTTTGATGTGAAGCGTTCTGGTGAAGAACTCCATTTGTGTTCTGAACTAAATACTATGGGCTCTGTAGGCATTTAATGAGTTTTAATTGTAGTGAAATTATTGGAAACATGTGATGCTTGGCTGTAGGAGTCTTAAGTTGCAATTTCTTGTCATTAATATGCCATGTTTCTTCTTGGCTGCATTGCTTTGAACTGCCACATGTAATTTCTTCCCAGAAGTGCAGACTTTGATCACATTATGGAGGAAGGCTATGAACTTGACCTCACTTACATCACAGAACGAATTATTGCTGTATCCTTCCCTGCTGGCTGTTCAGAGGAAACATACGTCCACAATCTACAAGAAGTAACACGAATGCTCAAATCCAAACATGGTGATAATTACTTGGTAAGTGTAAGATCAGCTGTTTGTGACACATCTTTTGTCATGCAGGAAAACTACTTTATATCCACATAAACCATTATAAACTAAAAGTCATTCTTTGGTCTGTTTTAACAGCCTCGTAAGCAAGTTCAAGATTTTCAGTAGTGTATAAGCTGCCAGATGTTGAAAACGCTTTATTTTTTTGCTGGGGCAGTGCAGTCTCTGTGGTGATAACACCGTCAAATGCTGAAGAATAATTGCACTGAAAATTTTCACTGTACAAAGCATACTCTAAGAAGATACAATGTGGAGTGTGTTGTTCTTTTGTAGCAGTGAGCTATGTCTGGGTTCTCGGGTGGGTATCTGATAGTCTCTCACTGTCATGTCTTCACATGTGAAGGCAACATATAAAAGTAAGGTTGGTGTTAATGTGTTCTGTCCAACTCTTTCTCATTAACTTATTTAGGTGCATTTTTCATGCCATTTAGTTTTCCAGAGGATATCAAGCAAATGTGTAGTGAGCTCCACGTGCAGATTTATTATTTTTTTAATGTTGACAACAAGCTGTTAATCTCTGGTGCTGTTTTCTGGCTAGTGCCCTGGCATATATTGTCTCAGCTTGTTCTATGAAGCTGAATTTAAAACAAGGCCAATATTTTATTTACAGTAATTTCACAACTATAAGCCACACCTGATTATAAGCCTCACCTCCCGGTAGCCGGGTAGACCATGAGATTTGCCCATATATAAGCTGCACCTGAATATAAGCCGCACCTTTTTTTTTTTTTTTTTTAAAGGTGAGTATCCATGTGTAACAAAGTAACAAATTAGTAACAGAATCACTGCCAGCTGGGTTTGGTGTCAGGTGCTCAAGTTGCAACAGTCTTCATACACCAGTGAAGCCTTTAAAGGCAGCCCCAGGCGCCCTCCCTGGCTGGCTCTCACTTCTGGGTTGGCATTTCACTGGGATTTGTCCATAGATAAGCTGCACCTGAATATAAGCCACACTGCTGGGGTAGGCTGGATTCTTCAGTGAAAAAGGTGCAGCATATAATCATGAAATTACTGTACTTTTTTTCTTGTGCTGTCTTTTTAGGTAGTGTGTGCAAACTGCTAGAATTAAATCCGTGATTTCAGGACCATGAACTTTACTCACAGTAGAAATTAGTTACTGGAGAGATTCCGCTAATGATTTAAACACATTATCTCACAAACTGAGATGTCATAGGTGCATGATGAGCAAGACTGAACTTGTGATGTGAACTGATGTCCTCTGCATGCTGCCTTGGTGCCCTTGGCATCCCTTCCATCAGGTGCTGGTAGCTTATAAGGCACACAATAGTAATAGTTTGAAGGTGACCTTTATAGGTTCAAATTCACTTGTTCTCTGGTCATTTCCATGCCATAACAGTGGAAGTTGTAGTCTCTCCAGTTAAATCTCTCTTAATACTTGTTTGTATTACAATAATATGATGTATGGTAAGTCTGGTTTAGTGTCTCAGAAGGATTGTAGTGTCTGTCTCTGAGAGAGATTGTAGTCAGTTTCTCCTGCAAAGTTGAGATTTTTAAAAACCTTTAGTTTTGTTCTAGTCATGAATTCATTTTCTAATGGGTACTTTGGAAATCAGCTGTCTTGATAAAAAGAAAAGCTTGATGCCGTCTACTCCAAATGTGTTCCTGCAAATTTGCAAGATAACATGACAAAACTTGAGCTTGTTTTTAAACTACCTTTTATTTCTCATGTTTTGAATATCTCTTCAAGATATTGAAGAGATGTTTATGTCTCTCAAGAGGCACATGTATATCAGCAAGAAAAAAACACAAACCCAAAACCTCCACAAAATGGTATGCAAGTCAGCAATCCTGCTGAAGTTGATGGGAACAATTGTACTCTTGTGTTGGTCTACATTCTGTGCTGCTGAGATTCCTGGAGTATCTCAGTGTGATTACTGTAGCTTAACAGAGACTTGGAAACAACAGCATCTTTGAGTTTGGTGTCTGACCTAGCAGTGACAAATACCTGTCATGAACAGGACTGTATCCTAACACACATGAATTTTTATTTTTTCTTAAGTATAAATACAGTAAGAAAGATGAAAAAGGTTTTTGTCAAATAACCCTTCTTTTCCTGTGGAAAATTTTAGATAATCAGTTTCTTAATATAGATTTAGCACTCATTTTAAGAATTCTGCACTGAAATCTGTATTGAAAATTGCACCTCTCTGTTAATTTGTTTTCCAATTATGAAAGCTAATAGAAATTACAAAAAAAATATGTGTCATTTATAGAAGACTGTGTTAATTTAATTTCAGTTTTACTATCGGTATTTCAGGAAGGATAAGTACCTTGATGTAGTTGCTTTAACCCATTCAGTTTTTGACTTCTTTGCTTAAGACAGCTGATGAGAGTGCTGGTTAATGCAAAAGGGTAATATTTTAGAAGAGTGTTACACTTTAGAAAAGGGTTCTTAAAGTGTCCTTGGGTAGTAAAAACTGTATAATGGACTTGTCTCATGTTTACTCTTTCTCATATTTATGACCTATTTATTCCACTGTCTCCGTGTCATTAATTAGACGTTTTCAATGATTATGCCATCTGTACATAACTCAAGATGTGAAATAGCCACACTGTGAAAGAGAACCTGCCTTATTAGCATTGTTTGAGTTCTCGAGTAATGATACTTCAGCTTTTTGTTATTGATTGATACCAATTTAAGGCACTTTCTAATGAAAAAGTAAATTACTCTTGTACATGCTGCTTTCTTTTGTTCATTTTGCAGTCTGTCTCTTCATTTTTTCCTTATTAAGCACTGAGTGGAGGGCAACTTGCTAATTTAGTGGGTTAACAGAAAAGTTGGAAGATCTCATAGGCTAAGCTATAATTAAATAGGTGTGTCATATCTTCCCTGCAATTTTTGACAGACCAATACTTTCTTGTCAGGCATGTAAATTCAAATATTTAACACTATACCACCCTCCTAGACTTCTCATTGTTAATTCTTATGCTCTGCATTATATTGCATGGTAGCCAGGTCTCTCAGTATACCTCTGACTCAAAGCTGTGCAAAATAAATAAGGTGTAGCGGAATTTTTGTCCTTTTTCAAATGTGCATTTAAGTTTAGCTTTAGTTTTATTGTAAAATAACTGAATATCTAAAATACGTTTGCTAGTGCTACCTGATGTCAAATGTTAGTAGAATAGTGGGCAAACCTGAAGCCATATCATTGTAGTTTCTTATAATTTTTTGTGTTTCAAATGTATCTATTTGCTACATAAATGACAGAGTCTTTATGGTTAATACTTTTTTCTTTATTTCTGAACAGGTGTTAAACCTCTCTGAAAAGAGGTATGACCTTGCCAAGCTTAACCCAAAGGTATCAATTGTCTTCTATAACATAGCTTTCTAGTATTTCATATATCTTGAATGGCTTGATAAGCCCTGAAACTATGCAAATGTTGATATACAGAGTAAGAGAAGTTTTGGAAGATACTAAAAAACCTCACATGCATCTGTTTTTATTTTTTTTCCCAAGTTCTGTTTTGTGTCTATTAGATCTGTGTTTTACATAGCTATTCCTGTTGTTTTCTTAGACTTTACACACAGGACCAGAAGCCTCTTGTGACTTCTGAAAAACTTCTGTTGGGTGGTACAAATTTTACTTAGAGCATAATTTTTTTTATGCAGTCACAGGATACTGGGGTTATATACTGTAATGTACAGTCAACTGAAGCTAGTGAACTGGATTCAAATAAGGACTTCCCTTTTGTACTATTTTTGAGGAGTTGCTTCTCTGCACAATGGAGATATAAGGAATGTCAGAATGTTTGATGTCTGACTCTTGTTCCTTCTCACCCATTGATGTGTTTGTTGTAAGAAATGGTGTGCAGGCACACTTCAGCATCTGTTATAAGGCTGGACAGAGTAGCACAGATGTGTATTTACAGCAGTAGATTTATAGAGATAAGCTACCTGAGGAAAGTACTAAAACCTCTCTTAATTCTAACTTTTAACATGCTTTACGGATCATGAAGGATAGGTTTTTTAGGCTTATGTTAAATGCCGAATATGCATGTATTGCATAGGTTTTGTAAGTAAATACGCATATAATAAAAACAGGCTTGTACACTATTATGTAGTGAATAGAAAATCTGAACAAAATTTTGACATCCTGTAACCATGTTGCACATGAAGGAAATAAGTTGAAAATAAAATGAAAGCCATCAAAAAATCATTCTTTGTTCTAATTATGATTGTATTTACTGTTATAAAGTACCAGAATTTCTAACTGAAAAATGTTTTAAGAAATCAAGACCTTCAGAAATGTTGACACTTTTAAGTGATTGGTGAGATTGGGATGGGGCGAGGAGGAAGAGGAAGTTTTTTGTTTATTTGTTTTTATAAAAGTACTAATATCTTAAAAAACAACAAATTCCCTCTTTCACTTAGGAGACCTTTAAGCATCATGACAGTTGAATTGCATGACTATCTGAGATGGGAAAACTTGTGGAGGCTTTCAACCATGACAATTATTTGAATCTAGATTTTAGTATGTGATATTAGGATCAAGGTGTCTCTTGTAAATGTTATTTGTTTAATTGCAGATTATGGATGTGGGGTGGCCTGATCTCCATGCTCCACTTCTTGATAAGGTGTGCACCATCTGCAAGGCTATGGAATCCTGGCTCGACAATGATCCTCAACATGTGGTGGTGATCCATTGCAGAGTAAGTGCAGTGGATGAGTTTGTATTAGTTTTCAAAAACCTTGTCCTTTACTCTTCTCATTTTATAAAATAAAATGTTAAATCTGTTTTCAGTGTTGGCAACAGTGTGCCAGATGTTCTGTTCATGTAATCAAAGGATTTAAGCTTACTTTCATGCTTATAAAGATTTCTTTTTTATGACTAAAGTCCTGGCTTTTGCTTCGGGTATAGTATGAACCGATGTTACTTCATCCTTCAAAGGTCATTGTTCTGTAAGTGTATTTAGAAGCTTGAGATTTTTCCATCTTGATGGAAAACTCTCCGTGTTCTGTGACACTCATGAATTTTGTTGCTGGATAAGGATGGGCACTGTGTCACAGATCATCTCTGTAGACTGTGTATGGTTGTAGGAAATTAGGTCATTTAGGACCTTCTGGATACTTTTGAAAGGCTTTAATTGACAGCATCATTGCAGTGCCTTAGAGCAAAGCCACCAGTGTGCTGTGTTGGTTCTTCCTGCTTGCTCACAATGAACAGAAATGAAGAAAAACCTCAGTTAAATTTGATTAGAATGAATTCAGAACTGGGTTGGTAGCTGTGCTTGTGACACTTGAGGCGAACCTATCTCTGTATCACTGGCAGATGTTATTACTCTAAACTAAATGATGGTGACAATGGGGATGGAAACTTCTTTTCAAGTCAGGTTATATAGTCTCTAGTCCCAAATTTCTTCCAGGCAGAATGTCATTATTGTATGAAACACTTGAAATCTTACTATTTGCAGGAATGAAGCCAGGTGAACAGCCTATACATGGGGCAAAAGAAAAGGGAACAAAGTATTTCTAGGTGTACAATCATGTACAAATTGATAATGCATATTCTTGATTAATGCCAAATATAGGTTTTCAGCCACAGATAGATACAGCCTATCGGCTGAGAGACTGAAATTATTTTGAGATCTGTGAGAATTACTTGTTAATAATTGCTTGTTAAATTTTTACCAAGTGTATGTTTGACAAATTTGCATTTGTCTGTCATATAAATTATTTAAAAATACATTTAAAAATTATCTATAGAGTATCAGTTACTATAAATCTCAGGTGTTGGGGAGGTAAAAATGTGAAAACCTGCAGGAAACGCCTATTCTTTTAAAATAGGTATTTTAAAGCATGTCATCCTGGGAATTGTAACATTGTCTAGACTTGTTGTGAACAATCTCTGGAAAAAAAAATTTAAAAATTAGAGTAATTTGAACAATTTTTTTTTCTTTTTTTGCAGTTGATTCCTCTTAATTTTAAGATTTGACAGGCATGCACATAGAAATCCTTCTTGGTGTTTTTTTGTGGCATTTGTTAACCAGCTTGCATTGGCAGATAAGCTGCTGCCTATTATTTCCACCTTTCCATCAACACAGGGTGCATGAGTAAAAGGACTCTGAATCTCTTGCCTTCAAATTGTATTTAGTATGGGTGTTAAATAAAATAATGCCCAATAATGTAATCCATAAAATATAAGTTATCATTCCCTTTTTCCTAATACAGGGAGGAAAAGGAAGGATAGGTGTAGTCATATCATCGTATATGCACTTTACCAATGTTTCTGCAAGGTAAGTGAGAATAATGCATGTTGTGAATTTTTTTACAATAAACATGGGGAGAAATGCTTTTCACTTGATTACTGTCTGTCATCTTACTGTTTGTCAGGTTTTCTTCTCAAAGAGTTTTGTAGCATCTCTTAACAGTCTGCTTTCATGATAGTTTTCTTGTAATCCTGCTTCCAGCAGGAGACTGGATTAGGTGACAGCCTAAGGTCCCTTTGAAACTGAGATTTTATTGTTTTGCAGAAAATTTTACTAAAGATGTTTTCAGGCGAATGATAGAATATGCAAGAAACCATTTTTATGTAATGATACTACCTTTATTCTATTAAACCTATCTATTTGCCATATGCATCAAGTGGCCTCTTGAATTGGTGAGAAATTATTCCTTAAATAATTAAGGAAAATGGTTATTGTAATCTGGAAACAATGTTTGAACAGGGAATTCCTAGACATTGATCCAAGTGCAGAATGAAGTGTAAGAAATAATCTAGACTTTATTTTGCGGTCAGTATGAACAGTAGGTGTCTGATTACTTGGTTTTAATTGTTTCTTTTGGAGTGCTCAAATTATGGAATGACTATTGGCAATTTATATCAAAAAAGATATAATTAGATAAATGCTCTCAAAAAGAATGAAATGCATATTGGAGATTTTTGTTGGGTTTCTAATCACATTGTTTTCCCTTGGGGTTTTTGTAATCATATACATACATAAATGTAACAAAATAAGAATACACTCTAAATACCATGGTTAAATCAAATTTGGTCCTGAATTCACAACAGCCTGTCAGTAATAAATTTGATCCACTACTGTAGTTGATGGAGTCTTGAATTGCTAGAGGTTGATGGTAAATTACTCATGGATGTCAGTCAAACTAGAATCCTGGGAAATACAGTCATTTCACGAATATAGGCCGCACCTTTTTCACTGAAGAATCCAGCCTACCCCAGTAGTGCGGCTTATATTCAGGTGCGACTTATTTATGGACAAATCTCAGCAAAATGCCAACCCGGAAGTGAGAGCTGGCCGGGGAGAGAGCTGCCGCGGAGCCGCTGCCGTGTGGGCGGTGAGCTGGAGCCACTGGCCAGCGGGCCGCCGCTGGATTGGTGAGGCCAGCCTGGCTTCGCTGCCTTCACACGAGCGAACAAGCTGCCTTTGCCGTGTTCGCACGGGCGAGCGAGCCACCTTCACTGCGGCCAGCGCGCTGCTGCTGGCGCCACCTCCCTTGGAGTGGGCGAGTGAGCGCCGCTGCTGCCACTTTCCTTCGCATGGGCGAGTGAGCACCGCTGGCGCTGCCTCCCTTGGAGCAGGCGCCGATTCCACTGCTTCCCTTCACACAGGCGAGCCGGCACTGCCAGTGCTGCCTCCCTTCACACAGGCAGGCGAGCGAGCACTGCTGCATCCCTTTGCATGGGTGGGCAAATGAGCACCACCGCATCCTTTTGCACGGGTGGGTGAGTGGGTGCCAATTCCGCCGCTTCCCT
>VRYO01001463.1:96166638-96191236 GCA_009812075.1 Sialia sialis | reverse complement strand
GGGTCGCCTCAAAACTTCAGTCAAAAAGGTATGGCTCATAAGTGTGAAATTACTGTAATTTTTTCAGTATGTTTCAGGCAATGTGGCCAGTACTTAAGAGGTTATACTGTACCACCTCATGTCATTGCTGGGGTAGGAGGAAGGGGATCCTTCATGGGAGAAGGGGTCCCTTCTGGTTGAGAAAGTGTGGCAGAGGGAGTCATCCAGCGTTGTCTACTGTTGGGGGTTTCCACAGTGAGCAATAATAATGTTTCCTTTCTTCTACCCTCTGTCAATAGAATTGTTGTTGTTACTGTTCATTTTCTTATTCCTGTGTCCAATAAATTTTTCTCATTCAAAGATCAAAACTGTGATCTTTATCTTTGTGACTCCAATTCTGCTCTCCATCCCACTGCAGGGGAAGGGGAGAGGAGGGAGAGAGCAAGCAGAAGTGTGGTTTGGAGAGCATTAGTAGGAGCACTAAATTAGAGAATTCCATTCCTGAACCATGACAACATGCCAATAAAATCTAGGCTTAGTGAAATCCTGTGAATTTAGGCTTAGCACCTCTGCTGTAAAGACAGGCTAAGGATTAGGGTTGGGGTTGTTCAGTCCGAAAGAACCGGTCTCCAATGAGACCTTCTGGTGGTGTCTCCAGTACCTAAAGGAGGCCTACAAGATGGGTGGAGTGGAACTTTTTCAAAGTAAGGTAGTGATTGGACAAGGAGGGAATGGGTACAGATTGAAGGAGTGTAGATTTACATTAGATATTAAATATAAAGAATAAATTCTCTACTGTTAGAGTGGTGAGACACTGGAACAGGCAATCAAGAGAAGCTGTGGATACTGCATTTCGGAATGCTCAAGGCCAGGGTGGATGGGTCCTTGAGTAACGTGGTCTGGTGACAGTTGTCCTGCCCATGGCAGGAGAACTGGAACAAGTTGATCTTTAAGGTTGTTTTCAAGTTAAACCATTCTATGATTATATGAAAAATCCTTATTGATGCCACTCCCCTTTACTTATATGTTATAATACCAAATTTTCTCATGTAGGAAGGAATAATGTGTCATCAAATTTAGTAAGGTCAAACAGCTCTTTGCAATTGTTGGTAAACTCTATCTTAACAAGCAAAGTGCTAGCAGTTTCAGGCCCGTTAGGAATGGGCTGTCTAAATTCTGGATGGCAGTGTGGGTGAAGATGCGTGAAGATATATGATGGATTGGGTGAGAAAGAGGTTTTGGGTCAAGAATATTTGAAGTACATAGTATGTAATTTTTAACATCTGAGAATAAAAGCCTTGACTTTATAGCCTGATCCAGCACCCTGTCAAGAGAATTAGCATCTTCTGATTAATTTTTGAGAAGGCATAAATTTCATTTTTATCCTTATATGCATATGTGTACTTTGCAGGTTTTTTTTCCTCAGAACATATTTAGGTTGAACTAGTTATGGAATTTAAAAGTTGAGATTCTGTTATGTTTTTATATTTTGGAACTTCCAGATTTTTTATGTTCTGGTGTAAATTAAAACTGTGACCTACATCTGTTAAGAGATATATTGTTTTTATCTGGAATAGATATAAAAGAATCACTATAGCACATTATTTGGCATATGTGATTAACCGCGTTCTTACTGATTTTTGGCACTTCTTTTTCTTTTCTTCTATAGCCTCTTGCCTTCTTGACCCAAAAAAGACCTACATAAGAGCCATTCTAGATAGAGAATACAAGAAAATGTTTTTTTTGGAATGTGTTGCTCCTTGATTGTGTGTTTGAAGAGTTTGTGGTTGTCCAATGTAAAATAGTTACTTTTCAAAGACAGTTTCTTCCTTGATGGCTCAGGGTACAGGAAACAAAGGCTGAACGAATTATTGTCTGCTTAAATTAGCTTCTATTCTTGTACTCCACTTCTTTCTGAAAAATAAAATAAATTTTATTTTATAGAGAGAACTCCCCAGTGGCACATTCAAGATATTATGGCGAGTATCCTCCTTTGGGAGCCTGAGCTGTTTGGTTTTGCCAAAAGTTTTTGGATTCTAGTTTCAATGTATTCATGTTGGAAGTAAGAAATTCAGTTAATTGAAAAAGGATGTAGGTGCTTTGCTCAGGAAGGAAACTACCTTAAGGTGTTGAATGGGAATGTGTCAGTGGAATAAACACCATAGTCCATAATGTCCAAATTAATAGAGTTGCTGGTTAGGTGCTTGTTTTTTTTAATTTTTCTTCCAAATATTTTTGCATATTTCAAGCAGTAACCTGTTGAATTTTCAAGATAACACTGAAGCAGAATAACATGTGTCTTTTTCTTGACAGTGCTGATCAGGCTCTAGACAGATTTGCTATGAAGAAATTCTTTGATGATAAAGTTTCAGCTTTAATGCAGCCGTCCCAAAGAAGGTATTCAATTTGTTTCTAATTTATATCTGTAGGAAATATTATCATTATCTTCTGCTCCCATCTCTTACTCCCTTCCCAGCTATGTGAAAGCTATTTCCAGAAGATCCTCCAGTGCTTCCTGAATTCTCAGCACTTTATCTTATATTAATATTCCTTGATTTATGAGATCTCTCCTTCAGTTTCTGTATGTGGTCCCAGATAGATAGAACTTTTGTACTACACTGTCATCTAAATGGGTTCTTACTGCATTGATTGTTAACAAAGAGATGTCACAATCTTGATTGTTCCGGGATAACAAAACTCATTTTTCTGTGGCATAATGATGAGTATGGAAAATGTCCTGATTAGTGTGCAATAAATATCTTTTTACTGCTTGTTTAGAGGATCTTCAGGCTATGCACTTGCCCCATGCCTGTGCTAGTAAGTGTTTGTCAAAGCATGCAATGTTCATTATATTTATCTGGATGTGTTTCATTTTCAGTCTGCCTGTATGACAAAGGTTGACTAAGGATTCAAAGTAATAAACACTTTGTAAAGTGGATAATTCTGGGGTTCACTCCGTAGCTTGTTCTGATAAAGGATTCAGTACCAAAAGAGACTCCTATCCATCAGACAAGTAATTGTGATATAAGTGAATCTCTTTCAGAAGTATAAAATATAATCTGGGTTTGATTTGGTAATTACTTTTTTTGTTTTTTCTTAATCCGTGTGTCTGCAGTAGGTTGTTTAGAAGTTGTTTAAAGTACAAGAGTTTGCTGGTAAGTCAAACAGAAAACTCAGTAGTAGCAACTATTGTAAGGTGTTTGTTCTGTTAATCTCTAAATAAAAACTTATCAGTTACTTTTTTAATCCAATAGGTGACATGCACAGCTCCTTTTAACTTGAAAAACAGTGACACAACATTCCATTAGACTTGAAAAAAGCTCATAAGTAGAAGTTGACTGGCCTTTTTTTTTGTTTCAGTTTTATGCTTGCATGTATGTGTATCGCATTTCAATAATAAGGATTTGAGACAGGGAAGTGAGAGCCATAGCAGCAGAAATGAAGAAATATTTTTAATCTTCCTGTCCAGAAGCCCTAGGCAGCAGGCATATTTCAGTGAGAGCCAGGAACCCCCACAACAGCCTGTGACTTGTGCATCAGGGCAGTTTTTCAACCATGTTGAAAAAGCTTCAGTAGCTACTAACTTGAGTGTACTGTGTGCAAGCCCTAAAGCTAGACATTAAATAGGTAGAAATGGTTGCATCTATCTTTCCTACACCCCCTTCAAGGACACTTGCATAATTCTTCTGGGAGTAATTGTGGGTGGAGCGTCTCAGAGATACTCAGTTTGCTTCTTGACTGAAGGAGTTTACATCTTTGTTCACCAGTACTGAACTTGTGCTGTCCTTACCATCTTCCAGACACATACGCATACTTTGGAGTGTCATTTCCTGTGAGAACAGAGGTGGTTTTCCAAATGGTTTGTCAGAACTGTTCTCCTGAATCTCACCTCTCATAGCAATGGCCACTATTCTTATTGCAGTGAAAGGAAAAACCAACTCTCTTAATATTTGTGGATAATTTTATACTCCTTTGTTCCCATTCTGATCAGTCAGTGGCCTTTTAATATGCTTTTTCTCTGAAACCGTTGCTGGGTAATTAATTAGTGATATCCTTGTTAAAACCCAGTTGATGTATATGGGTGTAATTTAAGTGAATCTCAAAATTGCAAAATATGAAAATATTTTTCACATTTTGAAGCCTTTTCTCCACTAAATCTTGTCCAGATAAAAATAAATAGTGGCCATTAAGTCACTTAGCTTTTTCCTACGCTAGTTGGGTACTGTAATAATGATCTACAACAGATCAGGAGATCTATCCATTCTCAGATAAGCAGTTGGAGATTTGTCCAAGTGAGAAATGCACATAGAGACCTATCATATGAAAAAAAAATCTCATAAACCTTCAGGATAAATCTTTGAACATTCTTCTCAAAAACAAAACAACTGTCTATAGGCCCCTTAAGTGCCCCTTAAGTCTTGAGAAAGGTTTTCAAAAATGCAGTCAAATTTTTGTAATAATTAAAGCTGGTAGAGAGAAAATGTTCACAATTATATGAATAAACTAACTTATTAAAGTCATGAGAGGTCACTGACAAAACATTTTAACGTATTTTTTTGATGTGTTGGGTATGTCAATTCATAAAATTTATGCTTTTGATGTACCAAATCCTTTCAGAAAGACTGAAGGAGAAAACAAAAAAAAAAAAGTTGCCCTTTGTTAACGTTTAAAATAAGCTGAGTTTTGCAAGCTCTCTGTAAAATGAAACCTATTATAAACCACAACCCCCTTTTTGGGGTACTAAAGCTGTTGTTGCTTGGCAGGATATCCTTAGCTGCCGCGTTACCATGAGTTCAGTTAATGAGATCTGTGCATAAAGGTGAAAAAGTGGTGATTTTCCTCCAGACTTCCTAGGAATGAAGTTAAATGAAGGTCTCTTCTCATAGGTGTGGAAGAAAAAGCCGTTTGCTCATGAGCTGGTGACCAAACCACATATTAAATCACAGCAGTAGAATAATTTTCACATTGCTATGGTGCTATATTTTCCTCTTGTTTTGTGCTGAATGAGATCACTTCTCATTATGAAGATGTTACATGACTGCATTGCCCTTAATGTTAAGATTTCTGACAAGGGCACTTCTTGCTCTTGTTTTAATGACGATAACTTCACTGTAAATTGGATGGGACCCATATCATGCTGCTGTGAAGGACTTTTAAGACTACAGTTGTTACCAGAAATGTGTACCAAAATAAATGATTTTGCTGTCTCTTCTATTTAGTTTCTTATTTAGAGTAGTAATGTAAATAACTAAAATAAAGATATCAATAATAGCAGTGTATCATCCATGGATGTAATACAGTGGTAAATTTAAGTGTCTTTTCATGCTGTTTTGTGAAGATGATTATTTTGGAGTTATGTACATTGCCACAGTGCTTTTCATTACCCATAATCTGGAAATACCATTGTGTAAATAATGTATTTCCCTGGTATTAGTGGTTTTATATAATTCAGATAAACTTTTTGTTTTCAGATATGTGCAGTTCTTAAGTGGCCTTCTATCTGGATCTGTGAAAATGAATGCAACCCCTCTTTTCCTGCACTATGTTATCCTTCATGGCATCCCAAACTTAGATGCTGGGGGAGGTAAATTACCTAATTTTTCCTATTCAGGTCTAGGATCAAAGTCTTGTGTCATTTTGGAACTTTCTAGAAAGCCTGCATGAATGTCAAAATACAATTAATATCTTCTTCATATCCATCCATCCAAATATTGCCAATAAAATAACCAGAAGAGAAGCATTCTAAGAGTAAAAACTGGAGCAGGTGAAATCAATATCTTGTTCTTTGTTAGATGAATAGTTGATGCTATTCATATCTGCCCATCTCTGAACAGTTGTGGTCCTTGCTACTGCAAAGGATCTGAGATCCTGGTCAGGCTTCCCAGTCGTTTCCTCTTTGTTTCGGGAAATGATTATGAACATAATCTGCTTTCTGTTTTGAGACTGGATTTTGTGTGGAAAAGCTGTCTGGATAGGGTGTACTTATATAATTACACACAATCATTTAGTTTGGAAAAGGACCTCCAGGTTCATCAAGTCCAACCTCTGACCCGTCATCACTTTGTCATGGCACTAAGTGCCATGCTCAGTCATTTCTTCAACACTTACAGGGATGGTGACTACCACTTCCCTGAGCATTCCATTCCAAAGTTTAACAACCCTTTCAGTGAAAAAATTCTTCCTCCTGTCCCAAAGGAACCTTCTCTGCACAGCTTAAGGGAGGCTATGTCATCATATCATTAGTTGCCCAGGAGAAGAGACTGACTCCTACCTTGCTACAGCTTCCTTTCAGATGGTTATAGGGAGTGATAAGGTCCTCTGAGCCTCCTTTTCTCCAGGTTTAACAACCATCTCCTTCAGCCTCTGCTCATAGGATGTGTGGAGACTCTTCACCAGCTCCCTCGATCTTTTCTGCACACACTACTGCACTTCAGTGTCTTTCTTGAAGTGAGTGGCCCAGAACTGAACAGAGAAGTTGAGGTGTGGCCTCACCAGTGCTACTAATGTGGCTTGCTATCCTAAGTGGCTTTAAAATTAAAATGATAAAAGGAGATGATGTGCTAAAGTACAGTAAAGGAATCCAACTTTTATGGTTGGACTTGATGAACTTAGAGGTCTTAATGATTCATGATTATATAACAGTTTTGTGTTGCTGCATTTTTATTACCTGAAGGTTAAATAGCACTGTTCTTTTGTAATACACTCAGCATGATTTTGCAATTATTATATTGTCATTGTTGTTTAGTCTGATTTTATTTCTAAAATAACTGCTTTATTAAAAGTTAGGGTATTGTTTGTTAAGAGCCTTATTAATTTTGAAACAAAACTGAAGATCAAATAATTTGTTTATTTTGAAAATGTTTTTATTTTTGTATTGTTTGCTTTCTTTTAGCCATCATCATTGTTCCTTTTAATAAATTTTGTTTTCTTGCAGAATTTATTTCCTTCCTTACTAGAATCCTTTAAAGTCCCTCCCTATTGAAATCTGAACTAGTCTGCAATACAATACAATAGCTTTTAGCCAATTTTGCTTTGAAGGGTATTTTGACAGTCCAGCCGCTTGTGTGCCATTTTGCTCATTGTGGATATGCATGAAGCTTCCTAGTTGTAATTGTTTTCCTGCATCTGAATATTACAAAACACCTTTTTTTGTTGGCTTCTTTTCAGCTTGTCGGCCTTTTTTGAAGTTATATCAGGCTATGCAACCAGTTTATACATCTGGAATATAGTAAGTTGTAAGCATTTTCCATTATGCTTGAATTTAGGTTTTAATTTTCATGATTGCAGAATTACATGGCCTTTTTCAGTTTTGTTTGTGAGTTTCTTGTTTTTGTGTTTTTGTGTCTTTGTGTCTTTAAACCATGTATTTTATTATTTTTTTTTTCTTCCATCAAGTAGTATAGGGTCAGAAAATCAAAGTCGAATCTGCATTGCTATAGACCCTGCCCAGCTTTTGAAGGGAGATATTATGGTGAGTTAATTGTATGGAATGAAAATCTATTGACATGATATTTAGTTTACAGTCTCTGACCTGTTTTGTGTTCTGGTCAAAAAAATATTGGTTGAAATGCCTGGAGATACTGCAGAATAATTTAGGTTAATTTAGTCATCATCTTTGGCTTACATGGAAATAAAAACTCTTGTAAAACTCAAATAAAAGGGTTTTTTAGGAGCAAATTATTTTCAAAACGATTGCTGTGATCATTCTCATTTTATAGCATCACCAAGTCCAGTAAGGCCTGTATTGTTCTTTTCTTTATAAAGATTACTGTGGGGAGCTTTTGTAATTTGGCATTAAAATATCTTGTCCTATAGTTTGGCAGGCAGTGTGCACAACTGTAAAACTACCTGCTATGAAGAAAATACCTAAGTAATTCTAAATTGTTCTGGCACTCAAAAAAGTGGGATACCAAATAAGGGATAGATAATATCTGAGGTCTGGCCAGCATAAGAGTTAAATTTTGCAGTAGCCAGATGGGGCAGGATTTGGACCCAAAGGTTATTTTGTACCTCCTCTGTTATTTGTCAGGGACAGGGGAAGTGCTTCCTTCCTAGTCAGGTAGAATGATGGAGGGAGTGCTCAGATATTGCTGGGGTTTCTGGGAGGTAGGGAGGAGGAATAAGGGGAGAGGTCTCTCAGCAATCATGAGTGAATTGTCTGGGTTTTGTTCACTTGTACCTTCTGTCATTTCTATTGTTGCTGTTACTGTTTGTACATCCAATTCTCCTCTCCAACCTGCTGTGGGGGGAGAGAGGAAGAGGTAATGATTGAGCAGTGTGTGTGGTTTGGAGTGTTTCGGTGGGAACAACAAATTGGAGAACACCATTCCTGAACCACAATAGCCTTATTTGGCACCCAGTGTAAGGCATGAAGGGTTAAGATGGCAACAGATCTGCCCAGAGTGGGTTTAAAACAAATTTCATCAAGGCATTTTGTTGCATTAGGTCCAGAGCCACTGTCACAATGTTGCTTGATTTGTCCATGTGGTGTGGTACCTAACCATGTCATGATATTTTTCAGATCAGGGAGAGGGATCAGGATTGTTTTGTTGATGTACTATGTGATACCAGTTTATGATGTGGTAACATCAAGGACAATGAGGGTCATTTGGGATGTGTATTGAGTGCTGCTCTCCTGCCCTTATCTCTAGCACTACCTTTGGGGGTCCATTAATAATCGTAGCCAGTTTGTGGAGGAAACAGGAGAGAATGATTTTTCCCAGCTTTTCGCTTCCTTTTTCTCTTTCAGACCTGTTAAAACAGTTTTTTGAGAATTTTGAATTCCCCCTGGATATTTAGGAAAACATGTTCTTGTGCTAGGTCTGCTTGCTCTCCTCAGTCTGATCCACATCATGTTTAGAGCTACAGGAGGTTTTTAGGAGGGTCCTTCAGAGATCTGCCTGAGAATGGGCTGTCATGAGTGGCATGGAAGGTAGGAGAAAATGGGCCAGCTTCTGAAGGACTATTCTGCTGCAGTGGTTTATAAGTTCACCCCTGAATAACTACAAGACTCTGTTGAAGTGATAAAATGTTCAAAAGAAGAAATGCTCTGTCTGGCAGTTCCAGAGAGGCATGAAGTTATACAATATGCTGGGCTTTGGCTGCTATTTATTGGACATTGCTCATTACCAGACAGCACCTTCAGGGGGAAGGGTGGTGAACAGTCAATAGGCACTGTGGCCACTCAAACTGCAGCTGAACCAGGGGAACAACATGTGCTGGTAGCAGTTGCCTTTACACAGAAGAAGAAATCCAGGACTGAATCAGTTGGCATAATGAGGGATGAAGAGGCAGTAGGGCACTCCATAAGAGGAAGAAGCAGGGCTAGAGACAATCACCTGGTCCCTGTCCCTGGGTAAGCTATGATATATGGGTAAACATTTCAGCAACCACCTGGTAGCCCCTGGTGATGTGGCTGGTCTGATGCTGGGATGTTGTGGCCCACCATATGAAACCAGATGGTAATGAAGCCAAGTAACTGGGATCCCTGACCTGGAATGTGTACATGGGGGACTGGGAAGAGGACAGCGTCTCAACCTTTGGAGTGACTCCTGTCAAGTATAAGGAGAACAAGGGAATCTATAATTACCTGTATCTATTAGTGCACTGAGACAAGTGGAACACCATGGAGAAACGTATTGAGGACCTGAGAGAATTAGCTGTGCTGGAGGTACTTTATAAGGATTTAAATAATGAGCAATTCCCTATAAATCCAGATGAAGTCCACTGTACACAAACACCACATGTGGTGGAAGTTCCTAGGAAGTGCATCAGTGCTGTATATTAACTCATTGATGTCATGGAAAGATGGTGAACAAAGAATGGATAATTTGGTTACCAAACTCTGGCTATATGAGGAAAGTATCTCTTCCTCCCTATGGGCCTGAATCTTGTCTGTGGAAAATCTGTCTCAGCACCTCCTGCAATTTAAAGAGGACTACCAGCAAGTGTGTGTCCCATGCCCTGCCAGTACAGACCAGTCTCTGCTATTAGCAAAAATCGTTGTCCTTCTCTAGAGGGAGGGTACACACCACAAAGTAACCTGTGGTTTTACCTGTATAACCATGGATAGGATATATGGAGGTGGGATGGAAAACTCACCTCTGTCTTAGCAGCACTGGTGTGTGAGTTGAGGGGAAGCACAGCTACTGCAGGAAATTCTTCAAGGATAAATCCTGCTCCAGTTTCCAATGACTACAGTAATTTGACTCTTATAAGCTGCACCTTTTTGACTGAAGTTTTGAGCTGACCCCGAAGTGTGGCTTTTCACCCGGTGCAGCTTATATGTGGACAAATTCCGGCAAAGCGCCAACCCGGAAGTGCGAGCCACAGGGGAAGCAGGCATTCCCCGCCCCTCAGCAGCTGCGCGGGGGAGCAGGAATGCGTGGCCGCGGCCGGCCCCAAGTGGCAGGAGCCGAGCGGGGGAGTGAGCGGGCAGGACGGGGAGCACTCCTTCTGCTGCATGGAAAAAAAAAAAAAAAAAAAAAGTGCAGCTTATCACCCGATGTGGCTTATTTATTGACAAATTTCGTGGACTTTCCAACAACCCAGAAGTGTGGCTTATAACCTTGTGCGGCTTATAAGTGTGAAATTACTGTAAGTTCTCAGACAGAATAGGAGGACTGAAATTGCTTCCAATGTAGGCAAGCTCTTGAAGGGACCTCCACACTTTCAAGAAATGAGCAACAAGTACTCTTACCAGGATTGGCCCTATCTTCAGCTAGGTGAAAGAAAGGGACAGTCTGATTTATTGGACAGCATGGATCCCATGGCCTGGCACATCAGATCCACATGATCGTAAGATTTTAGTTGACACCAGCATACAATGTCCTGACGACATTGAGATATGCAGGGGCATAATCTTTTGTTATTTCTGGGGTGACAGCTGACTGGTATGGAAGCTGTAGTGACTCTGACTGGGAATGAATGGCAAAAACACCCAGCTGGTCCAGAGACCCCGTGTATCCTTGGCATAGATTACCTCAGGAGAGGATATTTCAAGGATTCAAAAGGGCACCATTGGGCTCTTGGGATAGCTGCTGTGGAGACAGAGGAAATTGGACAACTGAATACCTTGCCTGGTCTCTCAGAGGACCCTTCTCCTGTGGGACTGATGAGAGTTGAGAAATAACCGATCACTACCATAACAATGTACCCTTGACAGTACTGCAACAAACTGGGATACAGAGACCTCTATGCGTGAAATGGTTCATCTACTAGAGAGCCAGGGAGTGCCCAGCAAGACTTTAATAGTCCTGTGTGGCCAGCGCATAAGTCCACTGGAGAGTGGAGTCTGACATTAGACTAATGGCCTAAAAAAGTTACACCACCTCTGAGAGCTCCTGTGTTGGATATGCCGAAACCTTACTATGAACTGGAGTCCAAGGCAGAGAAGTAGTGTCACTTTTCACATTGTTACTGCATTTTGCTCGATTCCTTTAGCAGCAAAGTGCAGGCAACAGTTTGATTTTACCTGGAGAGGTGTCCAGTACACCTGGAATGGACTGCCTCAGGACTGGAAACAACCCCACTATTTGCCATGTACTGATCCAGACTGAACTGGAAAAGTGCAATGCTCCAGAATACTTGCAACACATTGATTACATCATTCTGTAGGGTTACACAGCAGAGGAAGTTTTTGAGAAAGGCGGGAAGATAATCCAGGTCGTCCTGAGGGCCAGTTGTGCCATAGAGCAGAGAAAGGTCGAGGGACCTGCTCAAGAAATTCAGATTTTAGGAGTAAAATGTCACAATGAGATTCCAATGGATGTGGGCAAAAAAATAGCAGCCATATCTCCAATAGCCAGCAAGAAGGAAATACAGGTTTTCCTGGGTTTTTGGAGGATGTATTTTTCAGATTTCAGTTCGATTTCAAGGCCTCTCTATCAGGTGACCTGGAAGAAAAATGACTTCATGTGGTCCTGAACAACAACAAGCTTTTGAACAAATCAAACAAAAGATTGCTCATGCAGTAGCCTTTGGGCTAGTCAGGACAGCATGAGATGTGAAAAGTGTGCTCTATACAGCAGGTGGGGAGAATGGTCCTTCCTTGTGTGTCTGGCAAAAGGTGCTCTGGGACACTTGAGGATGAGCCCTGGGGTTCCTGAGTCAGGGATCCAAGACCTGCTACACCCCTACTGAAAAAGAGATCCTGGCAGCTTATGAAGGGGTTTGAGGTGCTTCAGAAGTGACTGACACCAAAGCACGGCTCCTCCTGGCTGCTCAACTGCCTGTGCTGGGCTGGATGTTCAAAGGATGTTTCAGTGAGCTTGAATAGGAAACCCCAGTTGCCCAGGGTTCTTGGAAGTGAACACAAACTGGCCTGAAGGCAAAAGTTTTGTAGTAACATCAGAGAGGCAGGAGAAGGTGAAGGCCTCAGCAGTTCACATTCAGCACTATATAATCAGCACCAGAAAGTGAAAAGCAGTATGCTGTCTTTACCAACAGTTCCTGCTGCAGAAGGTAGTGGAGTCTGAATTCAAAATTACACCTAGACTTCATTGAAAGCTTATGCATACTGAGCACTAAAAGATATTTTTCTGTCTATGGATATAGAGGTAAAATATTGCTGATTGTAAGAGAAGACAGACTTTCATTAAAATTTACACTTCTCTGTAGATAAGTTCTTTAGGACTAAAATTAAATTAATTTAAAAATAATTAACATTTTTAATTATTTAATTTTAAGTTAATCTAGGTTAAATCCAAGGCTGGTACTTTGAATTACAAGTTGGAAAGGAGGAGTAACTCCTCTCATTCAGCATTTTTATAAATGAGATTATGTAAAAGACAGTACATTTTGAGGAAAAAATCCAGCAACTTCAAAGCCAAAACTTAAATTGTGGATGAATGTACAAATACTTAAAAAAGCTCTTTTCAAGTGTTGTGGCTCACATAGTACAATTAAGTGGAATTATGACAGTTACTTTCATACCAACTGTGCATTTTGGAGCAGGTTGGTTCCAATATCTCTCATAAGGGCTCTGTTAATTCTGTCTCTGTCCATTTTCCACTTCTGGACAAACTTGCCTTTTCCATCCTTTATAATGGTGTTTTGCCTTTACAGAGCTGCTGGGCATAGTGGAGATTGAGCATTTATTTATTGACTCAAGCAGTCAAACTGTTACTCATACATTTTTGGTAATTGAAGTAGTGAAGTGATGCTGATAGGTCTGCTGGACTAAAAGGGAGTAGATCCCTTTCATAGATAGTGGTGTGTACACAATGTTCCTTCTAGTGCATGTAAGGCACTGTCTAAAAAAAGAAGCAAATGCTATTTTACCTGGTATTGCCAATATACTGTAGGGGATTCTCTGAAATAAAGAAAAAACTAACCTCCTCACTTTCAGATAAACAAGAGATTGCAGGCATAGAAAATCTCCCAGCCCTTATAATGGGTTAGGAAGATGTGATTTGCATATGGAATACTTGAAAAGAAAACATTTCTGGTATATGGGCAGAAATATTTCAGAAGTTGTCCTGTGTGACAGGTATATGGTCAGTGCTGCTTAACTTCAAGAATTTAGGATATAATGGGATTACTATAATGATGGCTAGATAGTAACATCTTAGGTTAGATTTTTCAAATTTTGTAGTGAGAAGAAGAATTTCATAATTACGAGTTATTGGCCCTGACTTTCAGAACCATCCCTCCTAAGCTCCTACATCTTTCTTGCATTATTTCAGTTGAATAACTCTATGCTCATCAGTTGTTTGACATTTTCTATCTAGGATGCTTTTCTTACTCTGACTTTATTAAAAGTGAAATTTGCTTTCTTTTGAATGCATTTAATTAATATCTGTTTTTTCATAAAATCCTGATATAATCAGGATAGTATATTAAAACTTTCAATCCTGTAACTAAGATTACCAGAATTTTTATATATTCCTGTAAGAATGCCGAGTGCCTTTGTATTACAGTATACTCAGAGAATTAGTAGGTAAAATATCCATAGGTTTAGTCTAAGGGGAGCTGATGTTAGAGAATAAGTATTGTATTCACTTTCAGCTGCTGAAATTCATACTAGATGTTTTTGTAGAGTTCTGTGTTCTAGCTATCACCTTCCTGTAGTAACTTAAAATAAGATTCTGTCATCACTAGAGCAGGATTTTTACAAGTCCTAAAATATATATAATCAGCTTGCAGGCCTGCTTTGAAAAAGTCATCATATTCTTCATTTATTTTGAAATGGGTATGCTGAAATTCATTAATTTAGTAGGGAAGTCTGTATAAAGGTCAGCATTTCAGTACTGTACTGCCAGATACTGTGATTCTGGCTCATAATCTACTGATAAGTGACTGATAATGATGAAAATAATGATTATTATTTTTTACATATTTAGAAGTATGCTGCCTTGGCCCTGTGTAATATTAAAGGGTTGAATAATGCATATCCTGCTTATTCCAGCATCGGAGATGCAACTAATATATACACACATTATTTCAGAATTGTAAGGAAAACTTTCTGACATACAGTGTTGTTCTGTCTTTCTAGATGAAGTGTTATCACAAAAAATACAGGTCAGCTACTCGTGATGTGATTTTTCGCCTTCAGTTTCACACTGGAGCTATTCAAGGATATAGCTTGGTGTTTGGCAAAGAAGATTTGGATAATGCCAACAAAGGTACTTGTCTTCTGTGGTTGTGTATATGTGCTGGTGTGGTTGGATGTGTATATGTGCAGGTGTGCAAGCATGTGCATGTGATGATCTTTAGCATGTGTCTTCAAAAGGATTCTTTTTTTTCCTCTTTTATTTTTGGGGAAAAGGACACTGCTTTGAGTTAGTTAAATTGTAGTGTATAACACCAGTAAAACCCTAATGTCAGGAAAAGCTCTTCAAGCAAGTTAACTTGTCAGAATAATTCAGATACTGCTACATATCACCTTCTCTCACATTTATAAAAACAACTGACATTCTTTTAAATGGTGACTCTCACTAGTGAAAACAGTCATAAGGTCTCATAATGTGCTTGTGAAATAGTCTAAGTCTTTTCATATGCTTCAGAATATCAAAGAATAAGACACAAATTTTTCAGACACACTTGAAAATGTGTTGCACTAGTCCTCATATTTTCCAAATTACATCCTCAGTTTTAATGTGTTTATATGCAGGATTGGAACTTCCTCAGCCTGTTTTACTAAAATCAAGCATATTTTCCTGCAATATACGACATAAGGCTACCAAAAGTTTTGTGGTCAAATATTGTGGTTTAGCCAATAAGGGAAACAGTTTTAATTTTCCTGGGTGTGTTTTCTTTATAAGGTCTGTCTGTCTATTTTCTAGAGGAGTTAGGAACTATACTCTTGTACTATGACATACTCTTTTGCTTTTGACTGTTCTAGCTGGCTTTTATGTTGTCTTTCCTGAAGAATGTGTTGCACAAAGAATGTGGCTTTTAAAAGCAGATCACTAAGCTACTAGTGTTAAGGGAAGAGTGATGAGAGTACATGTAAAGATAGCTATAGAGAATTCTGATTTCTGAGTGCACTGAAACTGCTCTCCTGGCAGACATCTTACTGAAATCCTGTCCTTTGTTCTCAGATGACCGTTTCCCTGATTACAGCAAGGTGGAATTAGTGTTTTCAGAAACTCCAGAGAAAATTCAAGGTGAGTATAGAGAACCAAAAACATGCTTAATTTGAAAACAAATAATACTGAAATGTGTATTTAAAAAAAAAAAACTTCTTTTATTCCACTTCTCTTGTAAAAAATCTGAAATTTTACTTTTTCATTAAAATATAGTAGTTACTGCTTTAAATTTGAAAAAGTTAATAAAGAAGTCGTCTATGCAGCAGTCTGGGAAGACATTGAAACATTCTTTAACTTCAACACAATAGTATATGATCCCTATATTTGTGGTTAATACTTAGTTTTGCACTATACAGTGCTTAATACAAATACCAGAGATTAATGTGACCTTGTGTTAATTCTCTACATCTGTGACTAACAAGTCTTGTGCCAGCTAATGCTTCTTTATTTACTTATATTAGTGATTAATATGTACCAGTAGAGATCTTAGTTTTGAGAAAAAGGATCATCTATCAGAACAAAGAATGATAAGAGAAGTACATTATGACATCACTGCATGTTTGAAATACTCTCAAAGAGAAAAGATTAATTGTTGTTGATGTTGGAGACAGGAATGCAAAAAGAACACACACACCAAGTTCACACAGCACCAGCGGAGGTTTATTGATATGCACCCCTTTTACAGGGGCTTCGAATTCCCCGCGCTTACAAATGTGATTGGTTAAGGGTCTTTACTCCGCCCAATGGCACGGGTTCATTCATGGTTCAGCGGGATTGGCTGTGGTCCCCTGTTTGAGCTCGAATTCAGCCTATCACTTTCATACCTGGGGAGTCGTTTATTTCTGTTATCAAACGAGCTAGGCTGGTCCAATCCGTGTCTGTGAAGCCAAATTATCTGTGCGGCTACAGACCAGCTGTAGCTGTCACAATTAATCTGAAAATCTAGAACCATGTCCAAATAAATTCACAGAAATAATTAGCACATATGCATGTATTCAGGAAATGTGGTGACTATGTATTTGTTTCAGGGATACAACCTGGTCTTTTAGGTTACTGGGGGTACATGCAGCCAGCGCTGCTAGTAATGTTTGCTTTCTAACCTATGAATTGGAGAGTTTATTTCCTGGTTTTCGGTGACGCCTTGAAATACTTATTTACAATTTCTGCAAAATGAGTTTTCCACATCCAAAAATATTATAGAATTGTAGAATAAATACAGGCTATCTCTAGTTCATCCTTCTGCTGAAACCAGGCTCATTTGTGAAATCAGACAGTTTGCCTGGAGTTTTCCAATCATATAATAAAAAACTTCAAAGACAGAGACATCACAGCCTTAGTGCGTGAGCTATTTAAATGTCTGACTGCCCTCACAGTGGAATTATTTTTTCCCTGTGTTGACTCTGAATTTATCTAGATTCAAATTTTACTTATTTCTTTTCCTTTTACCCTGTTCCATCCTGGCTGTCTCCTCTATGGCCTTCAGGAGGCTGTTGTCAGCTCCTTATCAAGACCATCTCATCTCCAGACTGAAGAAGCCCTGACTCCTCAGCCTTTCCTTACAGGGAAAGTCTTTCATTCCTGACCACTTTGGTCATGCTCTCCTGCATTTGCTTCAATTTATTAATCTAATTCTTGTATTCTGTAGCTTGAAGCTGGACACAGTATTCTAGAACATAACAGACTGCGATATTTTTAAGAAAGAATGCAGTTGCCAAGAATATAAGATCCCGGAATATTTAATAATAAAATTTATAGATTTGCTTTGTGACAAATATCATCACAGAAGCTCTCTACAGATGTCTTTTTCCAGGCTGCACATAAAGGCTCAGGACCATAGCATTCTTACTCTAATTGTAACTCTTTTTGTTTTAAAAGTCACAGTATGTACATAATACCATTGCTTTAGAAAAATTTACAGTAGGACTTGCTTTGCAGACACAGCCAAAGATTTGATAATGGAGGATTTCTTTGTTCCTTAATCTAGACAGAAAAGACAGTTTGATTTGTATCAGTATCAAAGCCAAGTTCAAGGTGATGAATGCTTTGCTTTTGAATCCCTGGTCTATGTCTAAATTCCTTACTGTATCCATTTAAAACCTGAACATTATTTAATGCCTTTTTAAAGGTACAAAAACATGGGTTACTGCTGAAAGTTCCAGGTATGCTCCAGCAGAGCATACTTAAATGCAGCAAAACACATTGAAAGCCAGCCATCTAGTCTCAGGTTCTGCAGAGCTGTTGCCTTGGGGGAGCTGGAAGGGACATGAAGTCACAGTTGTCAGCTCTCCCTGGTCATCCTTAGTGATAAATTGCTCTGGTATCAGAATGATAATCTATATGAATCAGTATAAAATCTGTAACAAAGCCTAATTTTATCATTCCTTTAGATCCATCTCCTTATGGATACTCATGGTTACATTCTCAAAAGCTCTTTATCATATCTGACGCTCTAGTACTGGGCCAATCATCTCTGTTAGTTGTGTTTAGGAATGATTCAAGTTATCAGCCTACATAATCAAAAAGCTCAAGATAAAATTCTCTGAATTATAAATTAAGCTTTTTTTTTTTTTTTTTGACTGTTTTATTTAACCTTTCTTCCCCTCTTGCTGCTTCTTACATTTCAGAATAGGGTGTTGCCATTCAGAAGCAAACATCTGTCCGAAGGCTACATACATACATCTGTGTGTGTGTATATAATTACATATGTAACTGATAATTTTTGGTCTCAAACACCTTTCATTTTAGGATGTGAACACCTTCTGAATGATCATGGAGTAATAGTTGATTACAATACATCAGACCCACTAATACGCTGGGATTCCTACGAAAATATGAGTCCCGATGGGGAAGGTGAGTAATTTTGTCACATTAGACCAGGGCAAAACGTTTTGCAGCTGTTCCAGAGTGTTTGAAAGAAGAAAGGAGACCTCGTTTGCTTGAAGCTAATACCACTTTACTGATATGTGAAGTAGCTGTCTACCCTTCCCTATTTAGTATTAGTGGTTCTAATTTAGGAAAGAAAGCTGTAGTAAGTGAGAACCCTGTCAATACACAGAATGAACTGAGACACAGCTGATTGATACAAGTTACTTTATTACTTGTAAATTTGCCTCGATACTTTTCTTCCTTTGTTCAAAGGTTTCTAGCTGGAATTCTAATATAGAATTTTCCGAATAACAAAATTATATGATGAGTTTGTAGCTTTTGGTTACTATGTTATCTGGAGTATTTCAGACCATGCACTAGGCTGTTAATAAACAGTAAAGGATGTACCTATTTTCATGTCTTCCTTCACAAATGTACCTGTTTTCAGGTTTTTTAGATTTTTTTCTGTAATCAGATGGCATGTACGGAAGACACAAGCCTCCAGTAGCTGCATTCAGATTCTGACTCCAGTGTTAATGCTCTCTTGATGTTTTGATTGAGTGAATGCTGTACTTCTAATGGATGTAGTTTTCATGTAAGGACTCAGAATGTTACACCTGTGTCTGCACACCTTAGTGCACATGCAAGCCTGACTTGTTGCAAGTAAAAACATGAGATAAGGTATTGAATATATGCCAAAGTTCTTGTGTTTACAACTCACCTGTTATCAAATGAGAGACATATGAAGCTAGGATACTTAGTTAGCTGCTCTCTACGTTCAGTTTCAATTGATTTTTATAATCTGGATGTAGCATTGACCATCTAATGACCATACCAGTGAGGGCAGAAGCTTACTAGGAGCATGACCTTTTACCACTACCTCACTCTTGTAATAAGAGTATTTCCTAATGCACAGCAGACTCCAATCTGCAGAAAACTGGGGGAATAGAGAGGGTGGAGGGAGCGTAGTCATTGCATGTGGCAGGTAGGCCACTCCATAGGGCGTCATCAGAGGTGGATGAGATTGTGCAGTGTATTTTAGAAGATGTATCGCCAGGGAGACTGAATGTTGACTGGAGATGATGTCTTAATTCATACCCTTCCCTTCCCTTCCCTTCCCTTCCCTTCCCTTCCCTTCCCTTCCCTTCCCTTCCCTTCCCTTCCCTTCCCTTCCCTTCCCTTCCCTTCCCTTCCCTTCCCTTCCCTTCCCTTCCCTTCCCTTCCCTTCCCTTCCCTTCCTCACAGCTGGCAATGCATTGATGTCAAATGTTTTTTAATTGCTGAGATTGGCTAGATGGATTTTTTTCCTTCCTATCCTCATGAATTGTATTGTAGGTAAATACAGAAGTTGAAAGCAGAGATAAACATGCAGGCAGTACTCTGATGGAAGATACAGAACTGTATGCTGCTCATGTCTTTGATAAGAGTTGGTCAGAGACCATTTACAAGTACAACTAGCTTGTTCAACTGCTGTTCAGAAGTCGTATGTGCTATTTAATAGATTTTTTAATCTAATTTGTGTGCAGGTTACTTTTTTAATAAAAAAAACGTAGAATCTGAGATAGAACAGAAATATGATGTGACAGTGTAGGTATTGAGAATTTCATTGTATATCTGCAAAAAAACCCCACTTGAGTTTAAGCTAGAAAATATGCTATAAGAATAGATATATCTAGTTATTCTTTTCTCAAGTTAATGTTTATCAGGCAGACTGTTACCCTATGATATTTAATAAGGGAATTGCAGGCAGAGCAATGTCTCTGCACAGGCTGGGCAAAAGATCACGAGGAGCACGTACACAGGCAACTGCTGGATTTTTTTTTCTCTTAAAGATGGAGTCTATACTTAACACAAGTTTGAGATTAGTCTGCTGCATAAGATAAATAAAGTCTTGTATCTTGTATCTTCTGTGTAAGATTCATAAACACCAGGCAGGACAAGCTTTTGTTTAGTATCATGCTTGTGCATTAAAAACATGTATTGCATCCTAGTTTTCACTACCAGTGAGAGACCACGACATGGAGATGCTGATTTCACATCTAGAATGTGATCAAAAACCTTAGAATATGAGGTCTTTAGCTCTAACCCTGAAGTCTGAGAGAGAATATTTTCTGTACTTCAGAAAATATTAAGGTACAATACTTGGTACATTTGAAAGTGCGTAAGAGTGGTGGTATGTTTAAGATGCAGGGAGGTTTCATACAGTGTCTTTTTCAGTTCTACTGTACATTAAGTTAAACTCTCTAGCCTTATGTAGGAGCTGGTCTTCATGGTTTTATTTGTACCTATTTTCTAACAGGAATTTCAGTATGAGATGTTAGTGTGACAGATGGTTCTTATATTACAGTTATATACCTTTTTTCTTAATTTCAAAAAATGTGGGCTTATGAAATTTCTTACCAAGGTGGTGAGGAAGAGCCTTGTGAACACGAGTTGTTTCATAGATTTATGTGCATGAAATGTTTATTTCCAAGTTGCTGTGGTAAAATAGAAATTAAAAGTGAGTAAGACAGTAGTATCTGTTTTGAAATGGTACAACTATTTGGCTTTATTACTGAAAGAATAAAAGATGGGAAGACATAATAAAAGAAAAATATATCCAAAGGCTCTTAATTTACTGGCATGATACAGTATTACAGACATTAGCAATTGCCTTTTAAATGATCTTCAATCCTTTATTAATAAGATTATGTATGTAGGTATTGAATATAGCCAGGCTATAGACAGTTTGCAATCTGAATTTAGCTCCTTATCCTTAATTCTTAAAATTCTTAAGGAATTTTGACAGCTGGAAAGTGATAAATTATTTGCATTTCTTCTTATAGATACTGTTTCTTTTCAGATCTCTTGGGAGGTCATCCTCCATAATAGATGAAAAATTATATTACATTAAGTTTGTAATTTTCAATTTATATCAGACCTCCTCCTCCTTGAGCAGTTCATTAGCACAGAGACTTCTGTTATACTGATTTAGAAGTACGCAATTAAGTGTAGTATTTGGAATCGAAAAAATTGGATGTTCCTACTGCCACGTGGAGGTCTGACGTAGTTGCCATTGCTTTTCATGTGGTTTTGAAGTCAGGACGACTTTTGTGATAGAAAGGAACAGAAATTACTTTTGATCTTTCTGAGGACTCTTATTTTTTTCTCTGAAGTATCACTTACCATACAATAAATGTGTATGGCTTTACAAAAGGTTGTTCATTTGCTGCAAAATAGCAAGATACCTGTGGCTATGTATACTACATGTGTAGTATTTTCCAAAATCTCTGTCTAATATGAAATGACAAATAGTATTGAAAAAAGCTCCCCCTACCCTAAAACAGAGGCATTGAGGTAGATGGTAAAGGTTTGACTTGTCTTTTGTTGAGGAGTTTATTTTTAGTTCACAATTATAATTTCCAGGATTATTACAGTAATTTCACAACTATAATGCATCACCAGATTATAAGGCTCACTTCTGGGTTGTCAGCAAGTTTCCGAACTTTGTTCATATATAAGGCGCACCAGACTATAAGGTGCACTTATTTTTGCAGCAAGGATCCGCGCAAAGTAACGAATTAGTAACGGAATTGCGCAATCGCGGGGTTTACTGGCAGGTGCTCAATTTGCAAACATTTTTCATGGATCAGCATAGCCTTTAAACGCAGCCCCAGGTGCCCTCCCTGTGCCACAGGCCTGGCACTCCTGCCTGCCCCCAGCGCCGGCTGGCGTGGCTCTCGCGGCTGCCACAGACTCTCGCAGTGCACGGCTCAGCTTGCACTTCCAGGTTGGCAAATTTCCGAACTTGATCCATGTATAAGGTGCACCGGATTATAAGGCACACTTCTGAGTTTTAATCAAAATTTTAGTCAAAAGGGTGTGCCTTATAGTTGTGAAATTACTGTACTTGGTATAGTGTGTAAGAGATGCTGTTCTTAAATACTTTCCCCCTGCTGAAAATGCAAGTCTTTTTTGAACAGGAACCATCAGTTTATGTGAAACGTGCCAGTGGGTCCTGGTAAAAGCCTGGGCTCTGAAGTGTTATGAAAATTAAATCTACAGTAATTTCACACTGGTAAGCCGCACCTATTTCACTGAAGAATCGAGCCAATCCAGGAAGTGCGGCTAATCACCAGGTGCGGCTTATTTATGGACAAATTAGGCGAAATGCCAACCCAGAAGTGTGAGCCGTCCGGGGAGGGAGCTGCTGCGGAGCCGCTGCCGGGTGGGCGGTGAGCCGGAGCCACTAGTGAGTGAGCAGCCTGCCTTCATGCGGGCAGCCTGCTTGAGCCGCCGCTGGCGTTGCCAGTGAGCCGCTGCTTTTGAGCGGCACAGGGAGCCACTGCCGAGCAGGCGGGGAGCCGTGGTAGACAACGCTGGGGGTGGGAGTGCCGAGGCCCCTGGCACGGGGAGGACGCCTGGGGCTGTGTTTAAAGGCTTTGCTAGTCTGTGAAAACTGTTTGCAACTTGAGCACCTGACAGCAAACCCCGCGATCCCGCGATTCTGTTACTAACACGTTGCTTTGTTGCACATGGATCCTCGCTTAAAAAAAAAAAAAAAGTGCGGCTTATCACCCGGTGTGGCTTATTTATGGACAAATTGCATGGTCTTCCCAGCTACCCGGAAGTGCAGCTTATAACCAGGTGCGGCTTATGAGGGTGAATTTACTGTAATTTTTAAAGGATAATAAAATAATATATACTTCTAAAGAACATAAACTCATTTGAACAGCGAAGTGAATTGCTGGAGGAACAGATAAATGCTACTCTTCCTTTTGCACTGTCTGACTGTTTTATCTCTTTATATTCTAAGTATCCTTATAGCACACTAAAATTATTCTAAGAGAGAACATGCCATTTGTGTGTGCGATTCAGTTGCTTGAGATACAGGATTTTAATTTTAGTTTTTGAAAATAAATAAAACTGGTAAACCTAAAGTTCATTGTTGGCCAAAATAGTATTTTTGATTCAACTGAATTCAGTGGAATGGCAACAGAAATGCACATGGCTTTTGGTCAGTGTTCCTTTTAAAGACATTTCACTTATTTTAACAACTGCTAAATACCTCTGCACTCTTTTGTCTTCCAGCTCTGTAATAGTCTGTGAAATGCTTAAAATGAAGGACTTTGATTTAATCTTTGCAAAGTAGATACTTAAGTTTCTTTTTCAACAAAGCCTTGCTGTTTGTTTGCCATAAAAGTACCTTTGCTTGTCAGGGGTATTTGTCATTTAAATCAGAAACTTTGGCAAAAAAATGGTTTTTTTAATCCAAACAGGGTAGGGCTGATGGATTCCAAATTCCTATATCTCAAGAGTGTTGCTTTCCAAATTTTCTAGTCTTTTGTAACTGTAATCAACAACAATCAAAATTTGCCAAATATTTATAAACTGGTTTGCTCCTGCTTTTTTTCTTCTCATAAAGCAAAGTATCTGAGCAGTGTCTCCATGTATGCAATAAATGTTTCCATGGAGGCAATAAATAACCAACATTCTGATATGCACCCATGTCATGTGATGAGATGGGATGTTTGACTTTTACTGACTTTTTTTCTCCTCTTCAACCCAAAGTAAATAGTTATTCAGTAGGGAGGTACCCTCTTATGTTGTTAAACACTTGTTTTTCCCAGAGGACCCCTTCAATATTGCAAAATTCGAAAGTTGAGGCAAACCTGCTTGGTTTTGGTACCTTAGCAGGAATGCAGATGATTACCAAAGAAAAGGGCAGCTTTGATGCTGTTTCTGGTGAGTGAAGCTGAAGAACAAATTCCTAGAGAATAAATGTTAATTTTGGTTTTTAGTCACTGGTTGGATGCAGTATTCTTTAAGACAAAGATAAATTCGGCAGAAGGTAGGGATAAAATGGTTCCCCTCTATTTGACAGTAAAAATAGAGAAACCTATAGAAGATGGACACATTTACACTATAAAATGCTGCCAGCTTGAAACAGTGTCTGAAACATTGTGAAATGTCTGCTTATAATTGATATTTCTGTGAGAGAACTTGATTCTTCTCTTTCTTTAAGTTTTGTATGTTCTTTTCTTTAAAATACATAATTTAAATTAGTTAGGCCACTTAATCATGAAGCTGACAAAGAGTTAAGAGAAAAATTAATACAAAATGGTTTCTTTAGTATATTAGAAATATTGAATTTGTCTCTTTTAGGAATATGTCACAAAATATACTGAACACTTCATTGAAAGTCTGGAGTGTCTACTTAAGTGCTAAGCTGAGCTCCAGAACTT
>VRYO01001463.1:96151532-96165638 GCA_009812075.1 Sialia sialis | reverse complement strand
CCATTTGTCAGTTCTGCTGACTTTAAACTTAGATAAAAAGAGAATCTCCTCCAAAATGCTAAGGGCCAAAGAGGAATAGTTATACCTAACCTAAATATTGAAAGTCTTATGTTTGAAGACAAGAAGAGATTAGAACCAGGATTTCCTAGGCCCTGGATTTTTTCCATGTCACTCCTCCATGTCACTATCTGTACTTCCATTTCTGGAAACACTTGCCTCCACACTCCCTGGTATCAATGTTTTTAACAGTGCACAGATTTATCTGAAGTACAGGTTGCACTAGTCAAATACTTCCAAGCTACTGTAGAGCCAATTTATTGCTTTCAAAAGAAAAAAATGCATTTTAATGTCCTTCAATTAATTTCTATCCTGTCTCAGTAATAGGCAGTGCTGTAATCCCAAGGATTTATTCACTGTTCCTTTGAAAAAAGCTCTCATTACACTTCCAAACCCAAAGACCATAGGGTGACATTTGAGTGGTTTAATAGATGTTAGTGTAATTTATGAGACATTTAAATATTCTCTGCAGTTCTACTTTCATAAGTCTGTGCAAAAGATCTCTCTCTTCAGCACAGCAGATTCAGGTAGTAGAAGCTAGGAGGAAGGTGACATATGTGACTGTGACTAGCATTAACTTAAGGGGCCATGTAACACTGTTTTTTCAACTAATTCTGTCTATGCCTACTTTATGTGGTTTTTTTCAGCAGATTTGTATTTATCTTTTTGCATGTGCCTGTTTCTTAGTCAGGTCAGCTATAATCTATGATTGCCAATGTTATTAATTCAAACACTAATGTCCAAATCAGTATCTTTTCCCATGTACAGATATGACAGGAGAAGCCTTCTCACCCAATTTTACAACCTGTTTAGTGGACCAGGTTGAATAAAAAGTTGCAAGAGGTGTTGCATTAAGATTTTAGCCTTTACATTTTTAAAATCCTTCACTGCATTAGTGCATAACTCTGAATTCCATATAGAGTATTAGCTACTGTCTACACATTTTGGTCAGACAAAGCAATTCCTCTGGGCTTAAAACTCAAGGACACCCTACAGCCTCAGGCCCCAAAGTGAATTGTGGAGGAGCAAACAGGGAATATTACTTCATTACCTGAAGCTGTAAACAGAGAATTAACTCCTGATATATAAATAGAACGTGACCATCATCCATTTTGGGTGTAGCCCCTTGAGGAGGCTTCTTCTGACCTTAATGTACCTGAAGGCCTTTCATTAAATATATCTGCTTTTATTCTTTGGACTTAGTCTGGCCTCTGTTTCTAGGTAAGCTCGAAAAAAGCATCAGAGGCAAGCTTCTGCCACAGGTGTTTTCCTTCCCTGCACCTGCTTCTTGAACAACTCTTCCTCCTTCTTTTGAAGGCAATAGGGCATCTCACCTATTTAGCTTCATTAGACAAGGAAAAGTAACCTTCTTGATGCTATAGGTATTGGATACATTTTATCACCGTACTTGCTCGAGAGTACAAGTAGCAAGGCAGCATCAGAGATGAAAAGTGTAAGGAAGAAGCAATACAAAATGCATTAGTACTAATTAGGATTTGGTTCTTTCCTAAGACCAGAAGGAGAAGCAATTATATCCCCACTCTGTCTGCACCAAAGCATGCATACACCGGATTACATATGTTATGCATCATATATCTGTGAGTGTTTAGTAAACAAAGGAAATGTGAATAGAGGGCATTATCAGTCATGATGCCATTTGTACATGATATAAAAGGTCATAGAATTACTACATGTGCATAAATGAACTTGAGCTAAGATACCAAATTCGTTATGATTGCCAAATGACAGATCTCTGGGAAGACTACAGAACAAGAGAGGGGTTTTTTTTGGCCACCGTGAAGCAATAGCAATCACAATCCTTTTTCTGGTGAATCCTGAAGTAACCATATTGTTCTGATTGGGGTGATTTTTGCCCTTTCGCTGATCTTTTAACATCATGTACCTTTCCTTTTTTGCCTACTCTTCTTCCCAGTGACTCTCCTGGTCCTGCTTGATGGTTTCAGCTGGCCACTGCAACACTTCTTTAATAAGACAATGATTTTGTGATGTTCTCACTTTTCTCCCCTTTGGCAAGCATGTTCTGTTGATTAGAAAGGCCTGATGAGTTTCTGGTTACAGCTTGTTCAAAATGTGTTTTTTGTTATGAGGGTGCTTGATCAGGGTGGCTTGGTTCTATGACAAGTGCTGGTTTTTGAAGGAGGGCTCTTTCAGCAAATTTATCATGCTGGGATTTATTTGGACTATCCTGTAACTCAATCTTTTCAGTGTCTGGGACACGGATTAATTAAACAATATGTGTTAAGTTTCTGCCATTGAATACTTACAGATGAACTGAGGATTTTTCGTGGAAAGGCTTCTGCAGGAATCATCTTCTGCAAATAGTGATATGTAGAGAGGTTCATTTATTTCCTTGCATGTGTTTCTGAGGTGGTGTTAGTACATGAAGAACCACCTCATATATCTGCTGGTGGCCTTGACTTTGGAAAAGAGCACAATAAAAGATTAGCCCTCCTGAGTCCCACAGCTTTAGATTTTAATGTCAATTTTGAAGAGGTGCCTGTTAGATTCAACAGTGGATAGAGAGTGAAGCTTAATACTCTTTAAATGGTTTTTTAATACTATAGACCACAGGTACTTCTGATAATAATTTGTGGTTGAATAAATTTCCTCCAAAACAGGAGATTATATTTTTTTTTAAATGACAGAAAAATTTCAATTGTACGAATAACATTAACAGCCTGTAGTGTAGTCAGCTCTAGTGCTTTGCTTGTTTTTTAATGGTAAGGGAAGCTTTGCTAGAGATAGTACAATATGTTATCCATGTAGTGATCCCAGGAAGCTGTCCTGGGCACCTTATACCTGCTCCGGCAGTTTCACTTGTTAAGTGTTAAATATTTATCTGTGATTTCTTTTATTTAAGGCTTAAGTTCTTTGCAAAGATTTTCCTGGACTCAGAAAGCTTTGGATGATACTGCTAGCAATAAGAGGAAAGTGAGAGATAGGATACACCGCAGGTCTGCCTGCATATTTATTATACCTACTCCAGATTCTGCATTCAAACATGGGCAGAATCCAAATACTGAAGAAGAGCACTAGTTCAGACTCCTTCCAGGCTGAGTAGATGGAGGCAACTTTCAGTAAGCAGAGGGAAGTTTTTTTGTGAGAACCCAATCCTCTTTCCTACTGTGGACACACTCTCCAACTGTGAAAGTAAAAGTTGCATTACTACAGCTATTTTTATTGTTTGTTTTCTCTGTTCTTGGAGTCCCAAGTAGAAGGATCTGTACAGTTTCTGAAATGGCCCATTGTAGCCCATTGCTCTCTCAAGTAATACAGACTAGATACTGTTTTTCTCTATCTTATTTGAACCTTGAAAAATGTTGCCTAAACTGTTAGCCATTTAAGGAACTTGCTAAACTTCTGGAGCTCATCTAAAGTTTTCTGTGTTAGGATATTCCCTGTGCTCCTTTCAGTAAATACACATAAAATATTCTTTGTATGAAGAACCTTTGTTCTTAAAGTCATTTAGGTACAGTAAACGTTTTACACCAAATATACGTAATTTGTTATATTAGTATATGCTTATGTTGAACGTGTGTAGACTATCTTCAAAACAGTTTTTACAATAAATAAATACTATAATTATCATATAAGGTTACCCCTTATTGATTCTACTATTGCTCTATTACTTGAAAATAAATGGCAAGTCTTTTGAGTCCCAATGCAAAATCCTTTAAGTTCAATTAATGAGTTAGAAAACCAAAGAGCACTGCTAAATGTATGTGTATCCAAACTTCCTTTTTTGATATGTATATTTATTTAGAAACACCTGAAGATCAATTTATTGTGCCATGGAGTGGTGGAGCAATTTTATTATAAATGTCAATACTGCGGAATTACATGTTCCACACTTAAAAAAAGGAGTAAATGCATTGTGTTGACCTTTTAGACAGCCACTTTAAGCTTTTCACTGTGGTTCTGTACAGTTTTCAGCAACCATTTAGAGCCATCAATGTTTTCTGCTTTATATTTGATGACCATAACGAATTTTTGCTGAAAGCCTAGCAGTGTAGTAAGAGAAATGCCACAACTCATGGTGTGTGCTGTTTCAGCTGTTAGAAAAAAAAATTGTGAATTCTAAACGTCAAAATTTGGAGATGCACTTGCAAATTGTTGGTGTTCCTAAAGATGGGCTTTGTTTTTGATAGGAACAAAGGGATGGTTTCACATAGTTTAGTGACTTTGAAATAACCTTTACTTAGTGTTTTTCACTTTTGTTAATGTTTCTGTACTGTGATGCTATGTTTTTCTTTTGGTGGTTATCCAAGCACAAGGTACTTCAAGTTAAGTCTTTGCTTAAAATAACTGAGAAGATTTTGCAAAAGTAGAATCAAATAGCTTCTATATATTGGGTGACAGTTGTAAATTTATCAGTCTATTCTTTGTACTTTGGATCATGGAACGAGTATTATTTTCTGTTGATCCCAGGTGGGGATGTTGATCCCAGTAGGATGATAAATTACAGTGGTGAGCCTGTGCTGGCTGACTCTGCTTGTGTTCCATACTGGCTGAACAGCAGCCAGCCTCTGGTACAGAAGCTAGTACTTGCTAGTACTTTGTGAAGTACTTTTTTCTTGCTCCAGTGTACTTGTAAAAACATTAAAGTATGAATATGATCCTTCTGACTGGGAAATTAATCTTAACCTTTGCACAGATAAAGGTTCTGTGGGGTTTTGGATGTCCTCTTTTCTGCTTCTCAAAAGATTCAAGGTTTAAGGACCTCATGTGATCCTGTGTGTTGTGCTTGTTAGCATTTTGCTGACAACAATCCCTTCAGTTGTTTTCCTTTCAGAGTGTTTGTTCACTTTTTTTTTTCTGATAACATGCCTTGTTTTCTTCAGCCTCCTTTATTTTTCTGTTATACTCAGGGACTTGAGAAACCTAGCAAACCAGTTTCCTAATGACTTAGGTACTGCTCTTTCATGTTGGAAAACTAGTTTTGTTTAAAATGTAGTGCATGTATTTCCTTAACCTTGGGTCAGGTTAAGGAAAAAAGTGATAGGTTACTTCATACTTTTCTCTTTTCTTTCTATTTAAATTCTGTTACCCTCAAATAATAATTTTCTAAAACCTCTATAAAAACATAATAAAGGACTTCCAGATTAATGTTTATGAACCAGAAATTGGTCTCACAGCCTTGCACCAATTTATGAAATCAGGACATACTTTTTATGTCGCAGTTTAAGAGTTGCACTAAATGCAGTTCTAGGTCTCCAAATTGTAAAAAGCACCGGAACTGGGCCATGATAGGTTCTAGGATGACATGGATTCACAATCCATATCATTGTACTTGCAACAGTCAGCATAAAAACTTTGAAGAGGTGTATATTGTAGCTTTGCTTACAAAATTTAAATCTGTATCTGAAGTGGATCAGACTGGTGAATGCAGTAATCCAATTGACCGTAGATGTGGGAATGTGCACATAGCCAGAAGTACTTAGTCCTGCAAAAGGTAAATGCATCCCAGGAGGCCTGCTACTGATAACAGAGGAAGCAAAAATGATTGAGTGATATGGTTAGAGAACATATTTCTAAACATATCAATGGATAGTGGTTATCCCAAAGCATTCTTGTGATGGAGCACCACCAAGAGCACCATATTGTTCTCTATTTAGAACAATAAAATTTGAGCAGCCTGGTGACCTGTCTGAATGAATCTGTTTCAGGTAAACTTATCCATAGTTAATGTATGCAGTGATGCTATTATGTTGTCTATTTTCTTCTGGGAATTGGCTAAGTGCAAGTGTCAGTGTTGAGCCTCAGCCTGTATTTAAGCATGCTCAGTGTTAATGGTCCAAAATCACTGGCATGTACATTCAGCTCAGGCTTATGATGGAGCAAAGGAGGCCTGTAATTGAAGCAAGGAAAACAGCTGGGATTTTTTCCTCACAGAGAACCAAAATGCAGTGAGATTAAAACTAAATTTGCATCTTAAGTGAGACTAAGCAGTTTGCATTAGGAATTTTTAATACTTTTGTTTCTTTTCATGACTTTGAGGAAAACATGGGATGTTTCCAATTTAACGTAATTCTGCATCATCCCAAAAGAGAGAGCCAATTCTCTGGTTCTGGAAAAGTACTGCTAGCATAGCTTGTGTTATGTGCTTTGTCTCTTTTATCAGTCTTGACCTGTTTCATGTGCAACCATTTAGTGATTTGCAAGAACAGCAACACTTGAACTAAAAAGTGTGTACTTTCTGAATTAGGTTTGAACTCAACTTTTAACTCCTACAAAAACAATTAACAAGTAGATGTGTTTTGGGGATACAAGAACCACTTTTATTCTTTGTTCAGCTGAGAAGTCATTAAAGTGCCTACAGCACTGAAATAGAAATAGAAGATGAACGTTGTCCGGGGCATAGCTGTCTGGTGGTGATGTATATTTGGAATAATGTTTAGGGCAAAAGTTTGTGGGCTGCTCTGTGGTGAGAGACAGCTGTTACAAAAGGAGGAACTAACAGCTTCATTTCCCCTAGTTTGAGGTGATTCATTCCAGAGACAGAGAAGGTAAAGCCTTCTGGGACCTGGAAGCTTGAGAGCAGCAGCTGATAGATAAAAGTAAGTGTTTCTGCTACAGAGTTTCCAGAAAGCTTTTCCTGCCTGAGAATTTTGGTAATACAAAAATTCTTGAGGATGTGGATGAGTGTCTAGCCTGATTGCTTAGTGCAGGAGAGCAACTTTTTCTAGCAGCTGTTTATTTTGGGAAGAATGATGTCAGTGATCTAGAAACTGAAATTCACTCACTTTGTTTGGATATTGAAACAGACTGTGAAAAGAACCACTGTAAGGGAACTACCTTTTCAGCCAACATGTTTCCCCTCCTCCTTGGCTGCAGTAGTTCAGATTTCATTGAACATGATTGCCTCCTCCAGCTCCTCCCTTTTGTTTACATTTTCATTTGCTTTTTCTGGCTGATACAAGTCTCATGATCCTTTAGCAAGACTACTTAGCTCCAGGAGCAGGAGCAGTTGCTGCAGCTCAAACAGCAGGAGTAGAGACATTTCTGGCCTTCTTAAGCTCAGGGATTTGCCCTAACTTTAGTTTTTCTATGTGCAGTGTTTTGCTTAGAGAATATTAGTTGATGTAAATAACCCAGTGATTGACTATTGCAGAAAATTCCTGGTCATGCCTAGTAAAGAGGTAAGTAGTTTTGTTGTGGTTCAAGAGCTGGAAATACAAACCACATGTATTTCTCTATGGATTTTGTAGGAGTTACACAGGAAGAGTTTGTAAGGAATGAAGGCCTGTCTTTGTTAGAGAGGGAGAAAGGAAAAGACAAGCACACATAAAAAGATTTAACTTCAAAAGAATGCAACTCAGGACTTGTCCAGGTTTGCCTAAAGGTAAAAATATTTATTTATGAGGTTGATAAAAGATAATCTAGATCTTCTGTAGTGTTTCCTGCAGCAACATGAACAAGGGTACAGTTTGAAAAAGTTTGTGTATTTGCAATAATCTTTCTTCTGTTCAGGTGGACTGGATCAGAACAGCTCTTGCTGAATTTGTGTTGTGTGAGTTTTCCTAGCTTGCCTTCATTTGTGTATGTTTTCTCAAGTGATGAATGGACAGCAGGTAGCTGTTGAGACAAGTCAAAAGGCTTAGAGACTGAAATACTTTTAACTCACAAGCCTGCCTTTGGGTATTTGGATTTCAAGGAGAGAAGTGCCAGGAAAGCACAGGCTTGGAAGTATGTCACTAAATTTGGTATGGGTTAGTATTTCAGGTCCTAATATTTAAATAAGTTGCTCTTTGTGTATCAGGTAGAGAAGTGAAAATACACAAATAACCTTAGCTCTGAGACTTTCAGTTACAAGGGAGTCCCTGATACTGGTGTGTGTGTGTGTATAATTCAGATTCAGCACGGGAATGTTGTTGGGCTTCAGCCTGGGCAGTTCAGAGAGCTGGAACAGTCCTGGGAAGAGTGGTCTGCTTGAAAGAAAGCGGGCCCCTTTGGTTTAGTTAATTAAATTCCAGTATTACTTAGGTCACCTCTGTTGTGATCTTGGTTTTTGACAGCTGTATTATTCCTGCATTTTGAAGTGTTGCTTCCTTGGAAAAAATGATAGCAGGAGATGTTGTGCATGGAGATGAAGTATTGAATTTATAAGGCCTCTGCAGTACCATTGCTTAGCAAGGTGTAAAGAATGAAATTTTGCACTGCTGTTATATTTTCTCATTTTCTTTTGTCAAAACTGCCTATATGCATAGCTTTGCTTTTACAATTAAGTTGGTTATCACCTTTTTTTGGGGCATGCATGCATAAAGATTAGGGTAAAATGAAGTCCAAAAGTCTTAGTGCAGAGGTATTCTAAAATTGTTTAAGAAAATATGTTTAAGAAAAAGGTAGAATATGAAATAAAGATGTTAGATAATAGAATAACTGCAAACCCTTTTATTTTGTAGGTTTGTAGTATTTGAATATTTAATTTGTTCTAGTTTTATGAGCAAACAAACCATGTATATATAAAGCTTTAATATATTTATGGTTGTATATGTTTATACTATATATATATTTTGTAGCATAATAAGACCAAGTGCAAGGTGCTACACAAGGTGCACTGGTTTGAGGGATACCCCATTATCTGTGATGAACAGATCAAGAACAGCCCTGCTAAGGAGGTTTGGGGGGGTTCTGGTTGTGAGAGGCTGGACACAACCCAGCAACATGCTCTTGCAGCCCAGGAAGCCACATCTGTCCTGGCCTGTATGAAAAGGAGCATGGGCAGCAGTGTGAGGGAGGTGATTCTCCCCCTCCATTCTGGCGAGTTCCCACCTGCAATGCTGCATACATCTATGGGGTCACCAGCACAGGAAGCAAGACCCAGAGGAGGCCACCAAGTTCGTTGGAAGGGATGGATGGTTTTCTTTGTCTCCTGTGAGGAAAGGCTGAAAAAATTGGGTTTGTTTAGTCTGGAAATGAGAAAGGAAAAAGGGGTGACCTAGTTGCAGTCTTCCAGTACCTGAAGGGAACCCTGAAGAGAAAGATGGAGAGATTATTTACAAGAGCATGTAGTGACAGGACAGGCTTTAAACTGTAAGAGGAGAGATTTAGATGAGATAGAAAGAGTAAATAGAGGGGGGAGAGACACTGGAACAGGCAGCACAGAAAAGTTGTGGATGCCTCATCCCTGGAAGTGCTCGAGGACAGGTTGGATGGAACTTGGAGCTAGTGAAAGGTGTCCCTGCCCATGGCAGGGGGTTGGAACTGGATGCTGTTTAAGGTCCCTTCAACCAAAACTATTCTATGATATATTCTGTGGTGATAGTTAATATTAAAAACTCCAATCTAAGAATGCTTTCCTTCAACTATGCAAATTAGTAAGTGATTTTGTTATGTGCAATAGCCATCTTATTTTCATGATTAGAAGCTGCAAGTTTGAATATCCAGACTCCTCCGGAACAGCTGGATTTTTGTTTTGCTCTGAGTTTCAGTCTTTCTAATCTGTTTATACTGGAGAGTGGTATTTTTTGGCTCCTAAAAAAGCAGCTATCTATTAGAGCAAATTGTCTAGTTGATTCTGGAACTACAACAGATGTAGCTGATGGTTACCTTTGAGAAAAGTCTGCCTGTTCCTAAATTATAATGGTTTAATTTTCTTAATCTCAAATCATTTTCAGACTATAGGTAGGAAAGGTTTTTTAGAAGTATTTGCTTAATACAAATGTTCTGGTAAATGAACATTAAGTCCTTTGAAAATGGTACTACTTACAGTAATTTCACAATTATAAGCTCCACATCTGGGTAGCCGGAGAGACCACGGGATTTGTCCGTATATAAGCCGCACCTGACTATAAGCCATATTTTTTTTTTTTTTAAGGGAGGATCCATGTGCGACAAAGTAACGAGTTAGTAACAGAATCACGCCAGCACGAGGTTTGGTGTCAGGTGCTCAAGTTGCAAACAGTTTTCATAGACCAGCGAAGCGTTTAAAGGCAGCCCCAGGCACCCTCCCCGTGCCACGGGCCCTGGCACTCCCGCCCCTGGTGCTAGCTGCCCCAGCCCCCGCCTGCTCAGTGGCGGCAGCGCCTGGCGGTAGCGAGGCCCTGCCTGCTCAGTGGAGCCCGGCGGCAGCGAGCTCCCCCTCTGCTCGGCGGAGATCGCCAGCAGCGAGTCCCCGCCCTGCTCGGCGGAGCCAGGTGGCAGTGAGCTCCCCCCCCGCTCGGCGGAGATTGCCGGCAGCGAGCCCTCCCCTGCTCTGTGGAGCTTGCCAGCAGCGAGTCCCCACACTGCTGGCGGCGACCCCCCTCCCGCAGTGAGCCCGTGCGCTGCCACTTTCCGTGGCTCTGCTGCCCCGCCCGCCGCTGGGGCGCGGGGGCTCGCTGCGGTGGGGGACACCGCCGGGGTGCAAAGCCCGCTCCCCACCTGCCTCCAGCCCGCCTGGCTGCAGCTCCACAGCACCTTCCCGGCCGGCCGCGGCTGCGCGGCGGCTGCGCGGCAGCTCTCTCCCCGGCCGGCCCCCACTTCTGGGTTGGCATTTCGCCAGAAATTGTCCATAAATAAGCCACACCTGATGATTAGCCGCACCACTGGCGTAGGCTGCATTCTTCAGTGAAAAAGGTGCGGCTTATATTCGTGAAACTACTGTACTTGACTTTCTTGACTTTACAGACACTAGACATATTTATTCCTAAAACTTTTATTGAGAAATGGAAATGTTCTCATTTTCAGCACAGGATAAAAATTTGATCTCATGGTCTAAGTGAGATGTGTTAGATGGGAGTAAGACAAATATAGTTAACTTCCATGGAGGCTTCCACTGAAGTTCATTAGTCCTTTTTTGAAACAAAAACATGGCATGCATACCAGATCCTCCATATATCTAGAAAAGTCATACTCTTAACATTTACTTGTACCTTCCTTTCTGTATATTCTAAGGATTGCAGGTCTGATTAAAAGCTTATTCTTTCCTTGCACCACTAAAAAAGGTAGAAAATGGTTCTTTGTAGTACAGTCAGAACATCAATATAATATTTATATATTAAACCATTATATTATATTATTAAAGTATAATAATTACATAATACATATTTTAAATACTTGCTGGTACGTTTCTACCATTCTTGCTCTGAATGGAATGCATAGTAGCTACCTCTCAAATTCCTAGTGCTGTAATGGTGGGATTCTTTAAATTAGTATGAAGAGTTTGTGGAGCCATAAACATGCACTCAAAATGGCATAAAAGGAGAGGATTTTATTTGATCTTGAGCTAAAAAAGGCATATTGTATTTCCATCAAGAAAAGTGTTGAAAAATTAAAGAAAATAATGTCATTGGTATTTGCTATAGTTACAGAGTTGATTTAGTTTTGCAGAAACAATACTGTTAGCGTTAACAATGATCTGTCAAAGCCCTTACGTGATGCTTTGTCCTTATCTCTCCTTTTCCTTTTTGCTTTTATCTCCACAGTGCTGCATACCCAAGGTCCCATTGATGGCAGTCTGTATGCAAAAGTGAGAAAGAAGAGCTCTTCAGACAGCAACATCCCTGGTGATGCTCAGGGTGTTCATGTTACAGGCAGCCCTGATCACAGTGATCATACCCTGTCTGTCAGTAGTGATTCAGGACACTCCACAGCTTCCATCAGAACAGACAAGACTGAGGAACGCCTTGTCCCAGGAGGTAAACGGGGTCTGAGCCCACAAGAGAAGGCAGAATTGGACCAGCTACTTAGTGGCTTTGGTCTAGAGGATTCTGTCAGCGCCACCAAGAATATGACTGATGCTCAAAGCAAGTACAGTGCTACTCACCACATAGTGCCAGCTCAAGTTCACCTGAATGAAGTCACCAAAATGAAGGACAGGGAGACTGATATTCTGGATGATGAAATGCCTAATCATGACCTTCACAGTGTGGACAGCATTGGGACTTTGTCTTCCTCAGAAGGACAGCACTCCACCCACCTAGGAAACTTCAGTTGCCACAAGAGCAGCCAGAACTCACTTCTTTCAGATGGCTTTGGAAGTAATGCTGGGGAAGAGCATCAAAATGCTTTTGCTGCAGACCTGGGAATTGGTGTGGATTCCTTCTATGAGAGATCATTTGGGAGCACTGAGCCAAAGTCAACCGAACAGTTGCAACAGAATCCCTCTGTCTCACCTCATCCACAAGCCTATGGCCCAAGTAACTACTCTACTCAGACCTGGGTACGCCAGCAGCAGATGGTCACTGCTCACCAATATGGTTTTGCCCCAGAGAATGAAATTAGAGTTGGCATTCACAGCACTGTGGAGAATTTGGGCAGTGTCCAGAGCCAGTCCCAAATCCCAGATGCTCCAACACGTGGCTCTAGCAGCCGAGATGCTGTGCAGAGAGGGCTGGGAAGCATACAGGGTGCGGCAGAAGCTGAAGAACATGCAAGTGCTGACAATTTTAAGTCAAGGCCAATGCCTCAAAGGAACACAAATGGCCTGGATCTAGGACAAAATGCTGGGGACTTAGCAGCTTCTCCAACTTTGGATATTGATCAGTCCATTGAACAATTGAACAGGCTGATCTTGGAGTTAGACCCTACATTTCAACCTATCCCAACCCGTATTAACACTCTCACCAGTGACAGAAATCAAGTAAATGGCGTCAGCAGCCTTGATGCACACATGGAAGAGCTTAGCAGTAATTCTGGCTTCCATGACAAATTAGAGGTCACAAACAGGAATCCCTCCGGGCATGGTAAGCTGTAATACTTTCTCAAAATAATGCTTTTTCTAGCATCTGTGTGTTCATTATATGGTACAGCAGGACCCTCAGGTAATTCCTTAAAACTTTGATGATGATTATTTCTGATATTATTTCTGATGTAGTTTTTACATAATCATCCAAGATAAGGAATCAAATTGATGTAAGATAAGTGAGTTTTGCAGGTACTTGCCTTTTTGTTTGAAAAAAGTACTGTTCAGCAAGTTCTTACCTGTTATAGATCATCTGTTGGGATTTTTTTTGCTGCTGTGAATTTAAGCTGTGAGGGAGCAGAATTTGTACATTGAGACATTTTTAGAAGGCATCAGTGGTGTACATTTTTCATTATTGCTATTTTCATTTAAATTAAGTGAAAAAGATACAACAACTTTATCTTCAGATATAGCATAATAATGCTGGCATTAAATTTCTATGCAATGTTTTCACAAATAATGTAATGCTTGCCAGTAAAGTACTTTAAGATATGCCCTTTTGGAAAGTGTTCTGTTTAAAAATGTACAAGTCACAGTGCTTGTTTGTAATCTCTGACTCTGAAATGATTACAGCTGGTAGAATTAAATATGCAGTACTTGCTGACTATGTTGCCTAGTAAAGCTACTAGCAGCTTTGCAAAAGGATGAGTAGTCTGCCTCTGGCTAAGTCCACTAAACCTATTGTTAATGATCTACCTAAAATTTGTGACAAATAAGCTCTCGCCTGTCGTACTGACATGTTTGAAAATTTTATGTGGCAAAACACATACTCTTGCCTCCCTTTATCCCCTTCCATCTTCTTCCACTTCTTGTCTCCAGTCATGGTGCAATGAAAGACTTGCTTGTATCCCCAGGATTTGACTGAGTAATAGCCAACATGACGGAAGATAAGCCCATGGCTTCACTTGACACAAATGAGTAGCTTCAGCTCAAGCCCAGTAGGTTGTGCTAAACCAATCAATGATGAATGTGCCTAACTAGTGTGTGGTGTCTGTTCATAGGCAGGCCTATGTGATCAGTGGTGATGGTGATTCTTGTAGGGAAGGTGAAATCACATTCTGTATATAGGAGGGTAACTGAGGACTGAAGTCCAAAAATCCATGCCTAATAAATGTGAGGTGCCTCACTGCTTATTTTTAATACACAATATGTATTTTGTGGCATTAGTTTGTAATTCTCTTGAATCTTACCAAATTATTAGCTGATGGAGAAATTGAGATTTTTCCAACAGGAGAGAACTCTTCTCTTTATATACAGTAAATCTAGTGAAGGGGATAAAGAGACAATTTAGAATAAGCCTCCTTTTACAGTTCTGTGTTAGAATATATGAAGCTTAAAAGAGATACAGTAATTTCACGATTATA
>VRYO01001463.1:96135061-96147144 GCA_009812075.1 Sialia sialis | reverse complement strand
CTCAAAAGCAGCACGGGGAGCCATGGCAGCCAGCGCTGGGGGCGGGAGCGCCGGGGCCCACGGCATGGGGGGGAGCCTGGGGCTGCATTTAAAGGCTTCACCAGTCTGTGAAAACTGTTTGCAAATTGAGCAACTTGACAGCAAACCCCACGATCCTGGGATTCTGTTACTAGCTCGTTACTTTGTTGCACATGGATACTTGCTTAAAAATTTAAAAAAAGGTGGTTTGTATTCCGGTGCGAGTTATATATGGACAAATCCTGTGGTCTCCCTGGATGTGTGGCTTATAATCAGATGTGGCTTATAATTGTGAAATTACTGTAAATTGTTGCTCTCAGGTAATTCTAATTCTTCATGCATGAATTAAGGTATTTGAAATTGCCATCTCAAAACTTCCCTAGATTACCTAATGTAGGAACAACACAGATAAACAGTTCATACAGACTTATATTTCGCTTGGAGTTTACCAGCTCAACACAGAATTGAGCATTAAACAAAGCCTTCCCCTCTCAAAAAAATAATGCTAAGTGAAAAAAAGCAAGATGGCTTAGCATCTGATTACATGTCTGGAATGCCTTCACAGATCTTTCCTCTGTCAAAAATAAACCTTTGGAGATGGCCCAAGATACAGTATCATTAATCATTCTGCAGTGTATCTGCAGACAAAGGAGAGAGGAAGAAATTATTTTATTAAATAATATTTTTTAAAAGCTTTGAACTGTTACAGATGTTCCCATTTACTCTGCTATTCTGTGGGTAAGCACAGTTGCTCTGAAATAAGTTGTGAAGTGCGAGTGAAACAAAGCTTGTCCAACTTCTTACCTGCATTATTTATGTGTACAATACACTACAAAACTTGTAGTTTCCATTGCTCAGGAAAATTTTGGTGCCTGACTTAGGAGTTAATTTTACAGTGGTTAACAGTAAATTTGAATTTTTAGATACATTAAAGATATAAATTGAAGTTTTAAGTTATAACTGAACTAGATTCAACTTTTAAACTATGTTAAATAAATTTTTAGGTGCAATTGAAAATTGAATTTTAGTTACATTTAGCAGCACAATAATTTTTATGTCATGTACTTTCTCCACAAAGTTTTTATCAGTCTTGCAATTTTCAGCATGTGGGCCTGAGTGTACCATCATTATGATCTTTCTCTAAGGATTTGGAGATACCAGTTTGGATTTTGCACCAGCCTTGCTCCCTATTCTTAGCATAATGTAAATGGGCTATGAAACTAAAGTGACAGACCTGCAAAGCTGCTATGTCCTATACTTGATGGTCTACTTAAATTTGGCATACAGTTTAGACCTTTTCATTTGCTTGTTAGACTAATTAGTTATAAAGAGTTTACACTCCTAATCTACTGGCTGTTAAAAATTGGAGTAAAAAGAATAGATTTTTTTTGTTAATCATTGCTAATTATTGGATATTTTTTCAAGAATAAAGTGATTTTCTGACTTCAGCCACACTTTGTGTTACATTTTAGAAAGATTAAGGCATTGAATGTATTACACGCACATCATTGTTGGCTTTTGTTCTAATTGATACCTTTGAAGCAATGTTTCTCTAGACCTGGGAATCTGAAAGTTTGAGCATATTGAGATCCTTTTTTAGTACTTGCATCACAAATCCACCAAGGTCATGGCTTCAATACTCATACTTCACTTAAGATTTGGACTCAGTGGTCCTGCTGGGTCTCTTTCAACTCAAAACATTCTGTAATTTTGTTTTTGAGCTGGGTATATATTTGATTATCCTTTTTCCACCACAGCAATATTCAGCTCAAATTCTGTCTTGCTATCTTTGAAGATACTTTTTCTTTAAATATGTAATAGTGATTGTAAAGCTGATTCTAAATTCTTAAAGAGGATTTGCTATGGTTTAAGCATACAGCTGTCTTGAAAGCTTGATCATTGATCATAAGCTTTCCTTAAAAATTTTAAACTTTGTAGAAGATAAATGGTGGCAGAGAAGGAGATCACTTTTAGTACCTGGGATAGTCCCTGAAGACTCCTCTGTTAGAAGTGAACTTAAGGACTTTCAAGCCTCATGTTGGATTGAATCCCCTTGTTTCACAGTAATGGATAGGTCTTTTTAAACTGCTGTGTAGATATTGACATCTGGAATTTCTGCAGTGCTCACACAGTTCTCCTCAGTGTTATTTCAGCCTTCATGAGGTCTGTGAAAGGGACACTGGAAAACAGCTTTGTGGAAATTTTCACCGTTCCTTTGACAATAGACTCCTGCATTTTATTGCTCTGTCGGTAGAACTGGTAGAGCTTCTTACGTCATACTAGCTTTCCACACCAGTTGGAGCTATGGTAAGAAGCTCACTTGAAGTGTAATCACTTTGTCTTTTCCTCTGTGTGTAACATGCTTGTACACAGCGATGAATTCCAGTATGTCTGTCTGCACAGTTTATTAAGTTGTACTGATTAGTTGATTAAGCATACATCCTAGTAAGTTTTTCTTTTGCTTCTTCAAACAATATGTAATTTTCTTAAACCACCTGAAAGTTTGTCAGATTTTCTTGAATGTATAGATGTTACCTGCTTCCTCTTGTGAAACCGTTAGAATTGAAATGATTTTCAGATTTCAAAAATCCTGGTAGGCGATAAATTAAGTAAGGGAGAAGCTGCCTGTGAAATAATATCGTTAACATTGCTTAAGCTATATCCAGAGAAAATTATCTTAGCTGTTGCTCAAGTATTGCTGACTGAAATTCAAATGGTTAAAATCAGTGTTACAAGTTCAGACATTTATATTGCAGTGCTATAGCAAGGAATCATGTTTGCAAACAGTTACATAATTTGCTAATAAATGAGATACAGCACTATTATTGACAAGCCACTGGAGACAAGATTTTAAGCTTAGTGTCGTTTTCTTTCCAATAGTTATAAAATACCTCTCGATAGTAGTTGAGGAAAGCTAAGCAGTTAAAGAAACCAAACAATGATTAACCTTTAACCACTGGCCATGTTTCTGTTAGCTGTAGCTTTTGCATGGTGATAACCATCTGATGAGGTAAGCGCCTGATGTTGCTCTGATGCCAATCTGTTGGAATGTTATTATTTGTTCATTGGGGAAAACAAAATTACTTTTGTAGGAAAAAAATACTTTTCACATGGGAAAAGAGAGAAAGGAGAGTATACAAAATGCTTTCAAAGAAATAAATATGCGCTCCTGGATCATTTATGAAGCTCTGCCAAAACTTTAAGCTAAATTATAAAAACAGAAATGAATTTTCTAACTTCTAGGAAGTCTTGGCAACAGACACATTGCACTGTAAAAGGTTCCTTTTAAATTAGAAAGTCTAAAATATCTCTTACATTAAATGAGGCAGCTTTGAAGTACATTTTTGAAACTAATGGACTAAGTAGAATTAATTTTTTTGCTCACTCCTTTACTTAATCTCTTAGATTTATTTGCTTTAAACTTTACAGAAATATATCAGCTCAACTTCTCCCCTCTGTTGTCCAACATCTGATGGTAATTTGGTATGTAAAACACTTTCAGTCTATTTAAGGAAAATGTCCATTTTCCAGACAGACCTGTTTGTAGCTTTCTGAGGACTACATTAACTTTGTACAAATTACAAGCTTCATGAGTGTATCAGTATTATTGATGATTAAATCCTCTCATTAGTGTGACAAATAAAACTTGCATTAAATTTTGAAGGTCTGTTTTCACCTGTCCAAAAGATAGATATTCTCCATCACAAAGTAGTCTACAAGGCCATGCTAATTAAGAGAGATATTCTGAAATAAATTCTCTATACCTAGTGTCCTGGGGTGACTTTATTATGCTGAATTGTATCCCCACTTGTCTGTTTAGCCCAGAAATAAGTTTTACACCTCTAAAATTAGATCTGAGAGTGAAGGGGGGAGAAGGAGAAGCAGTGGAATGTCTGAGGAGGTTGCACTCAAAAACATAAAGATGAGAGTTTTCAGCTTTCTTTCTCACGGACTGTGCTGTCTGCGGCACAGACAGAGAGCTCTCCTTTGCTTTTAGTTAGTTTTTGTAGCTAGCTGAGGCAGAGAAGTTCCCTGGACTGTGGCTTTTCTTTTTCTAAGAACTGATGAGCCCTGCTTTGGACTGAAAACCCAGAAGAGCACCAGGAGCTCACGCCTGTGTCCCACCGGGGTCGGGACGTGGCATCTTCCACTGCAGGAGGGACTGATAAGGGACCGAGCGAGCTACACAAGGACTTTCTGAATTTGCCGTCTTTTCAGAACAGCAAGGGGTTTTATTGTTCAATTTTATTCATTTTTTAACACTTGTGAATACTTTGCTTGTTAAATAAACAGATATTTTCCACTTTTCTCTGAGGAAATCTTTTCCCAAACCAGCTGGGGGAGGAGATGCTTGAATCTGTTTTCTAGAGGGACCTCTTTGGAAGTTTCCTTCCAGATTTGCTCTAAACCAGGACAATTTGGTTTACAGATGGAGTGAAACTCATGTGCTGTACCTGGCTTCCACTGTGGAGAAGTGGTGGGACTGGGAGTGTCTGGTCTCAGGTGGTCTGAGATTCTGCAGTGATTCCCACTCAGTTTTCTTTACAGAAATTACAAAAAAAAAAAAAAAAAAGAAATCCAATGAAAAAAGTTGGTAAATGCTGGAATAGTGTGAACTCAGTCTGCATTCTTAAATGTCCCCAATTTTAGTCTCATGTAAGAGGTTTAGAAGGTATTTGTGATTTCATGTCCTTTTCTGGCTTTGAAAATCTTGAGTCTAGTTTGCTTCCAGTGTCTTCAGAAGATACTCTTTCCATAAATTAGAGACCACACATAAAGATTCAAGTCAAGGGAAAAAGAGTTAAATATGGATGCTTAAAAAGTTTTTGAGTTTTCAAAGTTTCAGCAACTATAAAAACAGAATCTCAGTTGTGTCTTTTTCAAAATGTGCTAAGTTTACAAATATTTACTTGATAAAATTAATAACTGGCCGTATTTGGATCCTGAAATTTAACCCTATTGGTGGAATTTTCAAAAATTAACATGGATCTATTTATTTATTTATTTATTTTCTTCAATAGTAGTTATTGTCACACTGACTTTGATGCTAGCAAAGATGGATTTTTTTGTAAGTGTCTAATTCTGTACTTTAAGAAGAAATTTATTAATATTTTTAGGATAATCCACTACTTGCCTTCAAGATACTCAGGTTGATACATATCTGTCAATGCAGAATCTCTTAAGTACCATAGATTTTAGTCAAAAATCCCTGTCTCTGTTTCAAGCTTGAGCAAAAACTGTTCCACTATACAGAAATGTATTTGTGTATTGATGCTCTATAATTGTGTGATGTAATCAAGGTGAAATGTCTATAACACAGACTCTTATGCTGCATGCCAGATTTTACACCTTAGCTCCTATCAGCTACTTCAGATTAGGAAATCAATGTGTGTATAAGGTGTATGCTGTCGTTTTTCTCTACACAAGTTGCTGATTCAGCCCTCCTGCTGGTTTAGATGAAGGACACACTTTGGACTCCTAGTGTAATGGTTCCATGATCAGGGTGTGTAGGAGATATGTTTCAACAATACATACTGACAGTTGGAAATGACTGTAAAGGTTTAAATGACATTAAGCAATTAAAGTAGCTTCTTGTGGAAATACTCAGCTCCTTTAAGAGAAATAGCTAATCCTCAAAGATCTTTTTGCATATATATATATAGACCATAGAAGCTCTCAGCGGAGTATTTGAAAAGTTGCTATGCATGTGGTTGTTTTTGTGGCTGCTCAGTAAGTTCTACAGATCCTTATTGTTGACTTAAGGGTAGAAAAAGCAATTGTTGTAGGAGTAATCTGGAAGTACCTGCTGTTGGGAGTTGATGTCCATGTATAAAATCCTGCTAATCACAGCTCTGCATCTAGTGATGTGCTCTTATAATGTCTTTGGAAACAAATACTGCTTTATATCCTTTAACATGGAAACAAATACTGCTTTATATCCTTGAATATCTTGTATTGTTCTGCTGATTTACCTACTCTTCTGTTCTGTTCCTCAAAAGGATTACAGCTTCTGTGTGTAGCCAATACCTAATTTTTGTGAATAAGTGTGATTGCTATGTGTGTCACAAAAGGTGTACCGTGAACTGAGTTTACAAGGGCCATATAATATGCTTTTGGGAAGGAAAGGCAGCCCTGGACAGCAGCAGTGGTTTTTCTGCCAGGAGCCATTGTGTGTCAGAAATGGCAAGAGACGCTTCTCATTGGAGTGCCCGTAGCGGCCCCTTCTGGCTTGCTCTTCTGATTGCACTGAGAGTGATGGCTTCAAAAATGAGCATTAGGAGAAACTGACTCCTCTAGAACAAATGGGACTGTGAATATTTTCCAACTCATGTCAGCAAAGAAACTACAACTGGTATATTTTCTCCACCTCTGTGGTTTTGTAAAACAGTTTGAATATTCTTGATTATTATCTTTACAGAAACAGCAGTGAAGTTTGTTTTAAAAATTCTAGCTGAAAGAAGCCCTTTCCTAATCAGCTTGCCTGTTTTCAGCAACAGGTATGCAAGGTGATGATGCAACAGGGAAAAGACTCAGAAAGTTAAGTGTTGGGCAGTATGACAATGATGTTCCTGGGGATCCATCGTATAACAGGTGTGCATGGATGAAGTCTCCTGCTACTCACCAGGCTGTAATTTCAGGATCGCCAGTTGCTGGAGGGAAAACCAAGGAGGTAAGAAAGCTGAAGAAAGCAGCCAGTAGGAGGTCTTGTTTTGTGTCCAAAATTAATGTGAAGCAATTGGGCAGTTGCATCATGGCAATAAGAATAAAAAGCTGCATTTACCTCAGAAATGCAATTAGATGTTTAAGGATGCTCTTGTTTTTTCTGTATTTGCATGTTTTCAGTGTTCCAAGGTCTCTCTGCTGGATCAGTAAATCACACTGTACCTGATTATAGAAACCTTCTGTAATTTGATGAAGAATGCTCTACTGTTTCATAGGGTTGAGTGAGAAGTGTCACATGTAATTTTACTTTTTTGTGTCTTAGATGACTGTTGTACATTACCAAGATGAAATAGATGGGGGAATCTTCTCCACAATAAAAAATGGAAATGAAGCTGTCACGTTAACATCAGCTTTTCCCCTGTCACCAGAAATGACATATGGTAAGAAAATATCTGGCTCTATTTACTTATTTATTTAAATAGCACTACTGACATTTTAGCTGTTACTGAAGAGGAATTGCCCTTTTCCCTCTCTTGTAGTGACAACGTCTCCACTATGCCATCAGCAGATTCCCTCCAGCCAAAAGGTCAGCAGCCCATCTGAGTTGTACAGAACCACTTCTGGTAAGGTGCCCTCTTTCCTAAATAATGTGAAAATGAACTATGGATAAGGCAACTAACAGTGGTTTGTAAATAGGACATACAGATGGTGAATTTAGATGCGCAAGTCAGAGAAATGGATTTTAGCAGTCCTATTTTAATCACACCAAAAACAAGTGAGTAATGAAGAATTATCCAAGAAATATTTAATGCCTTCCAGTTTTTAACTGCCAACAGGAATCCCATGTTCACATTCATTGTGAAAATTCAGTGTAGGAGCAATTCAGCAGCTGTGTCACAGAAATAAGAGGAAATGCAGCTCAGTGTTTATGGCTAACCTGCTCTTTTTCCCTTTATCTGTTTGCATGGTTTCAATGTTCCTCAGTCTTTCTGCTGATATATGATGATGTCAAAATACTGCTATCAGGAGACTTGAGTTCTTTGTGATTTTAAGCTGTTTTTATCTCTATCTAGGGAAAATTGGGTGATATCCATATTGCCATCTTTTCAGGCAAGTGAAGCTGACAATAAAGCTTTACAGTAATAGCTATGCTCAAGTCAAAGAGATCCTTAACCAGAGGAATGGATGTTCTGGAGGGTTGTTTTGTCATTGAACAAAATGTGCAGCCATTGGAAAGTACTTGGTAGTAGATGATTACATATTTAAAGATTTAATATGATCTGGATATGATATTTCATAATAAATGATGATTTTCAAGGCCTTAACTCTTTGCTACTAAAAATAGCACCTAAGCTACTTTTACCTGTCAACTTTTTTGTGCAAAATTATTTGACAACACTAGTATTTAAAAGAAAAGAGTATTTATGAACTGCATCAGAAAGTGCTGGACATAGCAGGAAGCCAGCTAATATATTTAAAACCTGAATAAAAATCACAGGCATTCATTTTATGCATTACATGATGTTGAAATGAAAATTCAAGTATACTAATATAGTTTTACTGCTTAGGCTATGACTGTCTTCTCCAGGAGGATCTTGATAGTAGACTTTTCAATAAATTTTATGATGGGTTTTGATGCAATTATAGTTTTTCAGTTTTAACTTTAAAAAGAAACCTCTTATCTTTAATTTGCCTCACTTAATAGTTGTCAAAAGCAAATAACATTAATACAGAATAAAATTATCTTTAGCTGTAGAAAAATCTTCTACCCAGTTCAAGACATCTCTTTATGGTTCTCCCTACTTCTAAGTAATTAGTGGCGGATTTCCTCCTGGGGACAACTTCATCGGATCAATTACAGGTTGATCTACTGCACGCTTCGTTGTTAAATGGTTTCTATTTATGTTGCTAAGACCTAAGACTTGCCCTTGGAAAAATATTTGGCTTTCAATGTATTTCTTTCTCTATTTTGATTCTCCTACTCAGTTAATGGAACACTGAAAATAATTATTCTAATTATTAGAAAAGGAAACAATTCTTCCTTTGAGTGCCTGTTTCAAAATGAAGCTCAAGGCATACTGAATGCTGCAGGTTCAGTATTTATCTCCATGCAACTTTGGTTTTAGCTGTAAGCATCATGCACTTCGACATTAAACGTGATAGTTGTTAGTTAAAGGTTAAAAGTGTATGAGGTGGGTCAGCTAGAAAACATGCAGTTAAAGATACCTGTTTGCAAGCATTTCTCAGAAATGTTAATTGGGTGACTTTGCCATCAAAGCACAGAAACTTCTATTGCCAGAGGCAAGTAAGAATCATACTTTAAATGGTTTAAATTTTTCTCTTTTCCTTCACTCCTACTATAGTTATTGCCTGTATCTACAGTAAATATCTACTCTATCTACTTGCTTCTGTGACTTCTGATTTCTTTGGCAAGAAGTGCTTTTTATTTCTGCTACCAACCCCTAATTCATGCCCAGAGCAAAAGTGTTATATTTTGTGTGTTAAGAGGCCAGGCATCATAAGGGAACAGACGCAGCTGTTCCTGTGGTTGAGACTGCTTTAATGTACATGCCATAAAGGTGACTCTAAGAGTGTGCACTTTGCAAGTTTTCTTAACAGCCTCACTCTTTAGTACTTTCTCTTGCCACGTAGCTCTTCTTTTAAATTCTTACATGGTCTTTTTTTTGATAAAAGTCAGAAAACATACTGACTTCTTCAGAAATTTCCAACAGCGTGAGGCCTTTTGAGCCATGGACTCCAGAGTCTTAATTTCTGCCATTAAGATATTACCACTTTTGTCTCAGTTCAGATCACCCTTGAATTAAAAATTGTTTTCTTCTGCATGTCAGCTTTGTTGTTTATCTGCTTTTTAATTGCCAGTGAGGATGCTGTAACCTGATTACTAATTATCTAGAGGTATTAACTATTTTATTTCTTCCCTGTTTCATTGTGGAGAATAGTATTCCGTGTAATTAGCACTTACCATATCAAGGGATTCTGTTGTGCTTTTAGAGAAGTACAAAAGTATATATTTAAAAAAAAAATACACCATTTGTTGTATGTTATAGTCAAGAACTGCAATGACATCCAGTCCTAACATATAAAATATTACAAAATTCTCTCTTTAAGTTACTCTTGTAAACTGTGTATTTAGTATCTTGAATGCATCTGGTTTTTAACTTGTTTACCTAAGGACACTGTCTTTAATAAAGTCTTATAAAATGGAGCTCTGTTATCCCTAGAAATCTGGATTTTCTTTCCGGGTAAAACCACTTTTCTGGGGAAAGTCAGTCTAATAGTGTTATGTGTCTGTCTCCCTTATGTTACCTATGCCCTAACTCTTCATTCTCCCTGTACATTAATTGGAGATGTCCTGCCTGCAGGATTTCTTTTCAGAGCCTTATTCTTTATCAAACAGGTGGAAATTTAACCTCTCCCAGTCTGTATGCATGCAGTAAATTTTTTGTCAGCATTGCTGTTCCAGTGATCACTTGCTGCCATGGGTTCATGGCCCCTTTCTTCACTTTACATAGCTTAGAAGTAATACAGCAACCACAAAGTTAATTCAGAATTATCTTTGAAAGACACCTTGCTGCTTGAGATGAACCTAAGTGATTTATAAATTGACTGGTGGCCTATAAAATGGCTAGTTTTATAAATACCCGGCAACAAATAGGGCTGCTCCAGATAGGACCCAGATACAGCTCTCTGGAATTTCACAATAGCTGATGTATATTCCATGGGAGGGAAAGTCCCACACAACAGTGAAGGAACTGAAGCACTGTTTGTAGGCCATTTTGAAACTTATAAAGGCTCTTTTGTCTGAGACAGAAGACAGTAATTCAAGTCCCTTTGGATACAGAAGTAACAAGTAAAAGCCTAGCAAGCTCTTTGCCAGGGGACAGAATGCTGGCTAGCTGCCCTGCCACTCCACCCCTGAGGCTAGATGAGAACAGCCCCTTCTTCAGCCATGGTCAAAGCACAGACAGAACTTTGCAGAAGGTCTGCATTCATAAACAGGCACTGTCTTGCAACAGAGGGCAGGGATCTGTGAACAAGGGAAAATTGTCTATAATCCTTTATCAATGTACTGACAAAGAGAAGACATGATGTCACTTTTTTCCATTTTTTCTGAACAGCCTAACTAGACTTGTGCAATTCAAGCAGCGCAAATGATGGAATGAAAGCATTGCTGTTGGTATAAGGAATCCCTGGGCCTTCAGCCATGCGTAAAGCCTTGCCTTTTCATCTCTTTCATGGAGCTTAGCCTGTGTACTGTGCTCAAAGCTTGTGTATGAGCTGCATCTATTCTAAAAAATTTAAAAAGGGCAACTTTTCTCCTCGTGCCATCATGGATCTCTTCAAGACCACACACTGGAATATTTCCACAATTTTTCTCATACAGACTCTGTTTTTATCTGACAGAGACATTATAGCCCTTAATTCCCCGCATTGACTAAAACAGACTTACTCTATTACATTATCCAGCAGAGTGATGAGTGTTTAATACATTTATTGGAAGGCAAACGCACAACCCAACAGCCTCATTATTGCATAATTCCATTATTGATTGGAATTTTATACTGTTGTGGTTTCATGCTGTTATTTCAGGATTGTGATTTCTTCCAGTCACTGAGTTGCTAGGGAAATGATACATACTGCTTAATTTTTTGATTTAAAAAATGTCAGGGTTCGAAACTGAGGGTCAGTTTGGGAATAAAAGTGAAACTAACTTGTGGAAGGGAAAAATTCCCTGTTTATGATGGGCAAAAACTTTCTGCACAATGTGAAAACCTTCCATATAATATTAATTTATACCTGTCTTTCTCTCCTCTTCTTAGCTGTTTATGTAAGATATACATGTCCAAAGCAAGTAATAGCTTCAGAACTTTTCCAGACATCCGGGTTCATTTGCTTTGTACATCAGTGCATCCACTTAAGTGGATGGTTATCATAAGCTCTGTCCTCCTGGAAACAGGTGCATTTTCATTTTTGCTATTGCAGTTTTGGCATTCAAGTTTTTTTGGATGTTTTGTTTATTTTAGTGGGTTTTCATTTGTTTGTGTGTTTGTTGAGGCTGTCAATGAAAAATAGAAAATACAAGTAGAGAAAGGAAATTTATGATTTAATGCAAAGCAGATACACCCCAGATTTCTGTTATGTTTTCCATTGTCCTATAATTGCTCTTGGCATGTTTATGTTGTGGCTGAATACAGTGTTCATCTACACAATATTTTTATATTAAACATCAAATATTTCTTAATTACTATAAAATGCACCATTTACTAGTGCATAACAAGCCTCCATAGGCTTCAGGAGAAAGAAGGAAACTACTTGGATCTCCTGTTGGGATTCTACCAGCAAGAACTTAATGAGGGCTTCCAGAAAGAGCATTTGGAATG
>VRYO01001463.1:96100646-96134061 GCA_009812075.1 Sialia sialis | reverse complement strand
GAAAAAGGTGCGGCTTATATTCGTGAAATTACTGTACTTTCATTGAGACATTGAGTTCTGTAAAATTAATCTTTATACAAAGTTTTTGTTACAGGAAGGTTGAGGATGACTTGATATCTTTTCAAGTCTTCACTGTCACAGATCTTTGTGCCACTATTATAATACAGTTCTTAACATATCTTTCAAATACAGTCATGGAAATGTTGTATTTTTTGGCCTGAGGAGAAATAAGCAACACTTACTATCAATGATTTCACTCTGGTAGTCCAAATTCACAGCAAAAGTAGTAATATTCCATCTCATGTGCTGAAAATCTTAACCATTTAATTTAGTTTATATCAATCTGAATTGTGGAAAATACCTTGTAACAGTAAAATGAAATTGAAACTGGAAATAGTAGTCTATGCCTGCCTTTACTGAGGGATATTAACCAAAATCCTTACAGTATAAGTGTCTACAATTGAGATATTTGGTAATCAACCAGTTGAACTTTTTTTCCCCCTCCACTCAGTTTGGCTAAGATTTTCATGTGAGGAACTCTCCCAGTCTGTACTACTTAACTTCCCGAAGCTTTTGAGATTAAATTATTTAGTATTTAATCCATTTAACTAGCTAGATATGGACAGATTTTGTTTACAGCTATGTTACTTGTTTCTACATGAAACTTTAAAAAAGCTGTACATCTTTTAGCCACTCAGTTAACATTCTAATATGCCATTGATTCAGAGGACAAAGGAATATAATTATGCATAACTGAATATAAAAAGCTAGGGCGTGCCAAGTCCATGGCAGATAGTATGTGATGATAAACCAGTGGGACAATTTAAATGTATGTTTTCTTTGGCTGATACATTAAAGCTGACAAAATAGGTCACTCTTGTTACTGGATTTTCATAAGAAAACTAAATCTCTAAAATATGCTCTCTCTTCCATTGGTTTTGGATACTCTAGGTTGATAACATATTCTGGACCATGTATTCATTTTGTTTTGTAGCCAGTGTTGTATCTGATCACAGACTCAATAATTCTTCAAATCTGATGCTTATGTCAAAACAAAGATATTTCGTGATGAATTGTTCTTACAGCTCCCCGAGCTAAACTTCTGCACAGGGACACGGTCTGCTGTGACCTACATGTTGAACATCACGTTGAACGTGAGAAAAATTCAAGTGCTACAGAAGGTCACGAAAAATACTGTGCTATCAGAATGCATAGTCTAGTAGTGCATGTGTATATAATTCCATGTGCAACTTCTCTACAACACTGAAGAATCTAAAGGAAAAATAAAAAAAGAGAAGATTGATTCTTCAGACTTTACACTGAAGAGATGTTGTGTAACTATTCACTGTCTCCTCTTCGTACCCCCCTTGCAATTTGCATCTGGACAGAAACACTGTGATCATAGATCAGAAAGGGCCTTAAACCATATCCTGCCCAGTTAAAACTGCTTTAGAGAAAAAGTCAGATACTGATTTGGAAAGACTTTGTTTTATACTGTGTGTTTAATTTTCTGTGCAAGTATTTACATTGGGTTTTTTTTTTTGTTTGTTTTAATGGATGACTCTTCATTCCATGTGGTCAGAGTACTGATAGATATGTAAATTAGAGAACTGAGACTATTTCCCTAGAAGTGGCCCTCTCAGAGGACCCTTGGCACTGCCTACATTATCCATTTGAACTAGGACCCTTCTGAAAAGTTACACGGAGTCTTCTGCCTAAAACAGCAAATATGAATTAAGTTTTCTCACAGGGAAACGAGTATCCAAGTGGTGGAGAGCCTAAATATAGAAAGAGGCTCTCTACTTTCTCATCTACTCATTTTGTCCTGAATTAAAATGTTGAACTGCATTAAAGGAATGGCAGATCTTGTGACAAAGGAGTTTTCCTACAGGAGTTCATATGAAATAAGGTTTCTAGCTTGGGACATCTTTATAAAGTCTCTGCCATGTTATGTCTTTCATCAATGATACCTTAAGAAGTCTGTCTGAATGATCCTTTATCCCTCACTAGTAGCATTACGTCAAGCAAGTGCTGATAGGTTCTCCATCAAGAACCCACCCACCCTATAAGGATGCACAATTAAACTTTCAGATGTATTGGTTCCTGAATGAAACTGCAACAGGCAATAACATGTGTCTTATGCAAAACTTCAAGTTTTTTCTCAGTTACTAAATCCTTTTGAAATAAGGCAGTTGTTTAATTTCCATTTCACAGTGGTATGAAAAGTTAGTCAACACAACAAGTAACAGACAGACTGGATTAAAGTGTGGTGCCCCAATTAAGGGAAGCCCTTATAGGGTGGGTGGGTTCTTGATGGAGAACCTATCAGCACTTGCTTGACTTAATGCTACTAGTGACGGATCAAGGATCATTCAGACAGACTTCTTAAGGTACCATTGATGAAAGACATATAACATGGCAAAGACTTTATAAAGATATCCCAAGCTAGAAACTTTATTTCATATGAACTCCTGTAGCTCTAGTCCAAAGGTATTTTCTCTTGAGAGAATGCAGTAGCATTATCTGGTGTTTATTTATTTTTTTGTGTGTTTTGGTTTTTTTTTAAATGCTTTCTATCCAAAATAACTGACTATACTTGGAATATGCATCTATTAGTTGAAAAGATGGTACTTCCAAGGGTGCTGAACAGTTTCTTGTTATGTTCACTAGTATCTGTGACAGATCAGGCAATAAAATAAGCTGTAGGTTTCTGAAGTTCCAAATGCCAAAAAAAGTTGTTTATATAATCAAATATTACATGGGAAAGATGTGTTTATACAATAATTCAGTGTTGTTACTTGATCATGGTCTCAAAGCCTATGTGCCTCTTCAGTTAAATTTGAAATGCAACCTGATCATACACTGGTGGGTGGTGGTGGTTTGGTTTTGGTTTTTTGCCTCTTTCTTTTTTCTTGCTAAGAACCACTGCAAAAGTGATTACTTGTGAAGTTTTTAGATCATTCTGTTTTAGAGAGTTTGTTTACTCTCTTTTTCCCTTTCCATGGGAAAAAGTAATGAATTTCCCCACATAAATCAGTAATTTGAAAAATATATTTGTATATATTCATTGAAATATAGATGAATAATATCTTAACCATATATGAAAACCAAAATTATCAGAAGCTGAGAAATCCATCACTAATATTTTCTACATTTGAAGATGCAAACAATAAGCCATTGACAGAAGCATTAAAAAAAATTAATATAAATACAGGATTGGACGAGCAGGCTGCCTGGCAGATGTGTTTGTTTTTACACATACCTGAGGTTGCTTGTTTGCAATGCATGTGCATAGCTTACATTTTTGAGATGTCACTAGTCAGTTTGTCTGGAAAAGGTTAAATTAACAAAAAACCATGGGAACAACTACTGCTCCTGCTAGGATTCTGTAACGTGTTTTGAACATTTCCAGGGTGAGGCCTCCTACTATACGACATGGCATTTCATGACTGTGATGTGCCAGAGTAATCTACGTAGTTTGAGGGAAGGCTGAAGAAGAAAGCTCCAAAAATCTAAGTACAGCTGTGAGCACACTTTTTCAAAATAATTGTAGTTTTAAAATGATCCTTTTAAAAAATCTGGAAGGGTCTGTCTACTGCATTCACAAGTTAAAGATATTCTGCAATTTCAGAATGACAGACCTTCCAGTGTTGTGTGGGAGCAGAGAGGAAATACACATTCAGTTCCACTTAATTGTTTATAGTTTAAAGGTCATATTGCTCTTTTTTTTTTTCAAGATGCTGTTCTCCTCTATGTTAATTCTCTTCATGTTTATTCCCTCTGGCAGAGGAGGAGAAAACCAAATTAATCTGTGTTTTTCTGTGCCTGAGTTAGGCATGTTATTTCACTGTGCCATTTTTTTTTCAGGCACCTTGTAGATAAATTCTGAAATGAGCAATCTGCTTGACATTGACTCCCACATTTCTGTCAATCACCAGAGTAGCAGAGAAACACATGACATTCCTTCACAAATTGTGGAGTTTGCTGAATTTGCGTAGACACGGCATAGCCACTTTGCTGCTTCTTGTTGGAGAAAGGTGCATGTCATAATTCAAGCCCTGTATTTTAAATTTGGATCGATTTTGCAGTGTAATGGTTCTGATCAAAACAGGACTCTTAGGTACTAAGTCTAGGAGAACTGCATACTAGTACCACCTGGCAGAGATTGAAAGACCTGATCCTGATTGCTGTGCTGTGCCTGGAACAGCCATGAAACCAATTCTTGCCAAATAACAGACTTTCTCCTTTTGAGATGGCAGTATCTTACACACTGTGCTGACCTAAACCCAATCAATTCCTCAACTGAGGCATCCAACACTGCCTTTTCTTCCCTTCCTAACTCTTCTTTTGTGTACAATCAGCCTTGCCCTTCTGGCTTTAGAGTTTCACATTTCTTTCTTCCTTGGAGAAGAAAATCTCATTTGGTTGAAACTTTGAATTGTGACATAAAGACAAGCAAAAGGTGATATATCAGAGGGATTTTCTTGATAAGTAGCCCCTTAAGTATAACTGAGTATGCTGGAAGGATCCATAAAAAAAATAAAATCTTAAGGGTTGATTTGAAAAATGCTGACAAAACTCAATTGTATTAATACTTGTGTGATTTCAGTTTACAGTACATCCTTGTAGTATTTTGGACAGTAAGTTTCTTACTTAACCAACCTTCTTCATATGTCATCTCAGTCTACTGTTATCTTCTTTGTTAAAAGTTCCCTTCTAATTCAGCAAGTGTAAATAGCCAAACAAGCAAAGTTTTCAAGATTTGAAGATGAGGAAAGAAATGAGATATCCAAAGGTCCTGTGATTACAGTGCTTTTATGCAGAGACAGGGATGCTTTCAATGGAGACAAATTTTCTTTAATCATTATTGTTTATAGGAGTGTGAAGACTGTGTTTGACTGCATCTGGCTCTGCCAGGAAGCATCCAAGACAAAGTGTAGTTGTATAAAAAGTCAGGGTAACTGATGCCATTTCTGAACTGCTGCATAATAATCTCTTCTGACACTGTGGCAAGGATTATCCCTTCTTTTTATCTGATAATATGGTGTATATCACAACTAACCTTTGATATTTTGTTCTTCTGTGTGCAGTCTTTATGCAACATGTTTAATAGGAGCATCTGCTATGAAGGAAAACAGTGGTAGGAATGAATATTCTTGTAAAGGAATAGTTTGATTTACACTATGGTCTGGGGAAGAAAGCGAAATATTAGTTTACCAGTACTCATCTCTATAAGCAAGCCAGCTTGTGTATTTTAATATTATCAAAATGGTTTAGTACACACATTCAAAACATTGTGCCAGTAGAAATTTGAAAGTAATAGAATAATTCATTATGGGAAGTTTTAAATGGTTGCATTTGTTTCTGTCTAGATCTAGTAATTTCCTGCAGTCATCCTTTCAGAAAATACAGTATGCCAGGCACTGAAGAACAATCTGAAAAGGAAATGTGCTGCTCATTGTGGAGCTGCAGTGTTTCCACTCGTCTTCCTGACCTGTAAATAAAACCTGCTCAGAACAATGCTAGGGGATGTTGAACGCAACACAGTAAGGCTACACGTGTTCTGTGATCTTGGGAAGCGAGTAAAGCTTTATTCAGAGCTCTGGATGCTAAATTTATCCGAGAGTGTTGAGCCAGTTTGGTGTAATAGAGTAGCTGGGCTTTGGTCAACATTAAAAAGCACAAGGGTTCCGTGCTTGCATCTCTTTGAAAGAGCCAAGTAAGTGAGGTCAAATGAAGTGGTGACAAGACCCGCCCCCCAACACTCTAAAACCCCCTAAATGCACCAAATGCCACCGCCCCCTGTCCCGCTGCTCCGGTGCCGCCGCTCGCTCCCCGCCCCCGCACGGGAGCCGCAGGCAGCGCCGCGCTGCGTGCGAGGGGCGGCGAGAGCCGGGCGGGGAAACGGGGGAACAAGGGAAACGCAAGTGAGGTGGAGTCAGCGCGGCAGGCATGCACTGAATGGGCAGTCGGGCTGTAGAGCGAGCGGGAAGCCTAATCTAACAACTATCGGGAAATTACTTTCTGCCTGGATGGAGTGAACTCTGATTATTCTTCATCTGGGTGGCTGTACTAAGACAAGGGAGCCTGTGCTTCTCTCGTCGCAGACAGCGGAACCCACTTTGCGGTGAAGTTCCGACGCGCGAGGGCGAGCGGAGGGAGCTGGCAGATGCGGGGAATAGCTTTTGCCGAGTCTCTGCGTGGCGGGGCGGCCGCCTCGGCTCGGTGAGCCGCGGGCAGCATGCGGCCCGGCGGGAGAAGGGAAGGACGATTTCGCACAGCCCCGTGGGAGAGCATCGATCGCGATGGCTTCCATAGGTAGGTTTTGTGGTTCCCCGCGCCCCTGTTCCGTGCGTGTTCCTAAGTCTGGAAACTCGTATTGTGGATGGGTGTTGTGCGTGGCTGGTCGCGCTCGCCGCGGCGGCAGCGGAACGTGACCCCGGGCAAAGGGGAGGGCGGCGGGAGTTCCCTGGAGCCAGCCGGCCTCAGACGGGGCCAGCGCGGCTGGAGCACGTAGGGAGCCTGCGGCCTGCTGCTGCTGCGAGCGCGCTGGAAACTTCAGTGGGAGAAAGAGTTACGCCTTTTGTAGTCATGTAACAGCGGTGGGAGTCTACGCACAAACGGAGAAGGTTTGCAGATCTCGAGTTCTGTCAGTGTGAGAGTTTTCTGCAGTCGCCGAGGAATGATTGAGGGCGTGAGGCAAGGCTCGAGAGTTTTGTCTAGTCACTTTTCTGCCGAGGAAGCCTTGTAACTTTTTGTGTGTCGTGGTGGGTCTTTTGCAGAGTAGAAGAAATGAGGGCTGCCTGGCGTATATATAATTTCTGTCTACGTCGAAAAAATTGTCCAGGCTGAGTCTTTTTCCTTCCCTGAGGAGTTCTTAGGAATGTTATAGTAGCACTGAGTTTCTTTTCAAAAACATGAAAGGTGTAAGATTTTGTAAACACGATTCTTTCTTAAATGAGGAATATGGCATAGTTTTTCTGCTGTCTTGCTTAATGAGAAAAACACTTTATTGTGCCATTAGCATTAGAAGGGTAATTTGTCTAATTCGATATCCAAGACATAGTGTGCTTGTGTAATACATGTAAAAAGCACTCTCACTTTCTTCAGATCTGTATTTTCCATTAAAATATAATAGAGTCTTAGAGCAGCCAAGTATTACATGGTACAGTGTAAGGGATGCACCAGAATAAAAAGCCTATTGCCTTAATGCAAGCAATTTTTCTATTCAGGCAGTAGCAGCATATGCTTGGGTAAAGACTGCAACCCTAAAAGGAGAGTTACTGAATTACAGTTCTCGAGGGACAGACCAAGAAAAAAGATGCAAGATCTTCACTTCTCAGTCATGTGTTTTGTGATACAGAACAGCATTGAAGATAAACTGAACTGAGTTTGTTTTTACCAGTTTCCATTCCAAGTTATTAACAGCAGTCTTTGAAAAGTCAGATTTTTCTGATTTTAAAATGAAATGGTTTAGGTATACTACTTGAAAATCAAAAGGCAGCCCTCACTTTTGTTATTCAGGCTATAGTGAGCTGGGTTCAGCATTTTGTTGCAGGCAAGTGACTAGAAAAATGAAGAGGTTGAAGATCATCACGTTTAGGCAGAATTTTTCTCACAGCAGAAGAGCAAGCCCAAAGTGTGAGTTTTGATAGAAGGTCCAAACATCAGTTTGCTTCCATTTCTTCTTTAAAGCAAGTATGCCTCAGACATCAAAAGCTGCGTACTGGGACCTCTCTGGTTCCTCATGTCACCAGGGAATTGGACTGCGACAGGAAGAGGGGTGTTTAAACTCCTTCTTTCCCTCTCTTTCACCTTAGGAAAAGTATATAGGGTCATAACACAAAATAGAGAATGTCACTGAGTCTTCATGCTTGCTTCTCAGAAGTGTCAGAAAGTCAAGCCCAAGCTCTGTCCCTTCTTTCACACAGTTTGTTCCCCCTACCTTCACCCTTGCCTCCTTTCCTTTGGCTTTGCAGTGTATTTGTCAGTAGACATGAGTCGCACTTTTCAATTCAGCACAGACCTCTTAGATCTGCATCTCCAACATTTCAAGCAATTTTAATGGATAATGAACTTTAAAGCACAAGGCTGGTATTTTAGTCTTTTCTTGAAAGGTACTAATTCTTTCAGTGCATTCTGCCTGAAAAACTTGTTACTGTTCATTGGAATGTACCATTTTAATGTTTCATAAGTTCCTTTTTTTTCACTAAAATTATTTATTACTATTTAATTACTGTTTAACTATGCAATTTAATTTTACAGTTTGATGAAAATTGTCATGTTCAGCAATGTGAATGTCTAAAATTCCATTACAAAATAAACCGTGATAAGAATGGAATTCCCTGTCTCTAAAGTAATTTTACTGATTTGCTGTGTAAACTTAGTGTGGACATATTAATAATTGTTTTATTGGATTGATTTTCTTTTAATCAGTGCATGACCTGCTGTACATAGAGACAGAGTAGGGGTTCTGTTGTTTATGCATTATGTACTGATAGTGATTCTCTCCTAAAGAGTGTTTTAATAAATGTCACATTTTATGATACATGTGATCCGGAAGTCTTGAGGACATGCCCCTGCAGCTGATTTGCATTCCTAAGATAGCAAAGCTTACTTGATGTCAGTAGCGCAGCATCTGCAAGATCTGTTTAAATACATGAGAAGTCATATGCAACTGATTGCTTTAGTCCTTGGGGAAGTTTCTTTTTTCCCCCTGGTACTACTTGGGTGAATGAAATGAATTAGTATAAGAAAGCCTTTCAGAAAGTCATAATAAGGATTTTACTGCTTTGAAGATGCTGTGTTATTAATTCTGTTCAGCAAAGAGGAGTTATTTGTATTTTGGTGTTTGAATGAATATATGATACTAAGTTACCTGTAAAACGGTCCAGCTAGTTTCTCAGAAAAGAAGGTGTATAGTGCAAGCTTTAGGCTTTAGGGTGGGGTAAAGCATGGTCTGGTACATCATCCTTTTGCTTCTGACCGATGTGCAGAGGGGTCAGAGGGTAAGTGCAGTTAATTGTGTCAGCCTATGGTTGCCCAAAGATAAGCTGACACCTGGCATAGCTTCAGAGGCTGCATTTGGCTGTTGCTGGTAGGCTATTATGGGGAGCTAGAAGTTGCAGAACACCAGAATGTACCAATAACACTCCCACTTCTGTCATGCATCTTGCCAGCAGAATCTTCCCTGACAGTGGTGAAGTGCCAGCCTTCCTCACTCAGTGCTTCCTGAGGAGGACTGCTGTGCCAAGGATATTTCTTCAGGGGGCCACATGGGTGATTTACAGCTCTCTTTTGGGCGTAAGACAAGAATGATTTTAAAAAAAATTCTAAATACGTTTGAAAGGCTCCCAAAAGACAGGGAACACTTTCTAAATGTGCACGGTTAATAATTGCATGAAGTTAAGAACCTTCGGTACTTTAGTGTACGTTACATTTAATTACTAGCAATTTGGCTTCTAACTGTTGAATGTGTTTTTTCTTCCACCAAATAAATGTCTCTGAGAAATACTTTACTGCCTCTACAGATGTGCTGTTTTATTTCCGAGGTTGTTATATTTTCTCTTAATATTCAGGCATGTAATACATACTCCACTGAGATTCTTCTCAGATAAAGCAAGTGAAGCTGACTTTTTTTTGTGCAGAGAGATTAATACCTGGATGCTAGAGCCACTGTCTTAATGACTTGCCCCAGGTTCAGCCTGACTGATTACTTGAATAGAGAGTTAGTCCACTCAAAACAGACATTAACAGACTCTCCAAGCAATAGTAATTTTGTCTCTTCCTTCACAGACATGAAAAATCCTGTCACATTTTCTCTGCTTGCTATTGGTGGGTTTTTGGGGAGTGTGGGAGCCACAGGTGTCTCCATGTTAGTACATGACATGTACTTCTTCTAAATGAGCAGTCGAACTACTTATGATGAATAGGGAAGCATGTACTGTGCAAAAGACACAATAAAGTTATTCCATTCCCTGGCATGGAATAGCCTTGTGAAAATTTTCCCTGTGAAAAGGAAGTGTGACCAAAGTCGATGGGTTTCATATAAGGAAATAATTTGGTTTACTGTATTTTTTGTGAAATTGAAAGCAAAATGTAACAAGTTTAAAAGGTCAGAATTTCAGTAAAGTTAATACTTTGACTGAAAGCAAGAGAGGCTTTTGGTCTCTCTTACTATTTTTGGCACCATTGTATTTGGAAAAGCAAGGGAGTGAAAGGGAATGTAGATAACCCATAAGAATCTTACAGTGCAAATAGACTTGGAAAAGTGTTATTTTGTTAACTGGCTCAAGCAGGCTATTACTTTGGCTTACTTCAAAGCAGTATGATTTTCTCTGTCCATTCATCTTTTATGATGTAGTTGTGATGTAGTGATCTCAGTGTTTTTGAAGTAGAACACTGACTTAAAGCTCCTTTCCCCAAAAGATGTAAGTGAGGGTGTTCACTTGAGTTTTCAATCTGATACGATCCACGCGAGCGCTCACTTTCTCATGAAAAGGACTACAAAGTTTGGCATGTATGAGAACCTAAAATACAAGGTATGGTAGTGAAATGACTGCTTTTACTTCCCTGCTATTTTTGGATGATTGTCTCTAAAAGCATGAGGTGATTTTGCCCTTCAGCTGCTGCAAGAAAAGAAAAGGAATGTTGTTACCTATCTTTTATCTGGACCATGATGTGGGTTGGGCTACTCTGCATTTTTTCTTTTGTAGTTTTTTTGGTTTGGTTTGGGTTTTTGTTTTGCTTTTTATGATGGGTTTGGGGTTTTTTTTGGCTGGGGGGTGGATTCCTTCTTCTTCTTTGTTTCAACAATTTTAGTGGATTAAAATATGGGTTAATCGGTAAGATCTTACTTTATATGGATTTGTCGTTGGCACACCCAGCAGTTTGTGCTTGCAACTGAAAAAAGGCTGCAACTTCTACAGGTTTTACTTGTTGCTGCCACATAGAAGAGTGAGCTGGATATTTTTTTGCCTTCCATGTTGGCATGAGTATTCATTTTATTTCTTAATGACATTTTTCAGTAGTGTAGGGTACAAAGAGTCCAGCTCCTTTCTAAGGTCCTACCTTTCAAGTTGATGATCAGTGATAGTAAATGTAGGTCTGACCTGGGTGCATGAATGATTGAAAACGTGAATGATCATGGCTTTGTCATGTCACTTCTTGAAGCAGGAAGTTGCACTTTTATATTGTCAGTGTTTTCACAGCTATAAATGGCATGGTAAGGGCCTGAACCAAGAAGCACTGATGCTTTGGTTTCTGTGAAACATTCCAGGCTAGTTAATTCTGTAGAAGCAATGGAATTGCAGAGTTATTTTTTCAGTGAGATAAAGGGTTAACAGCTGACCAGTGAACTCTGCATCAGCCAATGAGAGGACAAAGCTGAAATATCCAGCAGGTTTGTTTTTAATTGAAGTAAAAACAAGGCTGCTTTAATGGGAAGTTCCATTAAGATATCCTTGTTTCTAGCCTGGGAAGAGTTGTACCAAGTTTGTGTTTTTTCTGCAGTTTACATACCTGGCTGCCAGTGGCTTTTCACTCTATGTTTAGAGCTTTGCAGCTCTGAAAATAGGGGGTGAAATGCATCTGTAAGCATGAGGATGGGCCTTCCCTCCTGCAGTGTATGCAGCTCTAAAAGTAATAGCAACAATTCAAGGCCTGAAAGAGGGAAGAATCAAACCTTGGTCCCTTTATTCATGCAAGTGCTGTGGAAGAAGGAGTGGAATTTGCTGTGTAAATCCATTAGGTTGACTCTTGTGCACGTTGTCGAGATCATACTAGAGTGGGAGATTTTAAGCTATTTCAGAAGGAGTGCCACTCCCCTCCTTGCCCCAGACTCTTTCTATCTGGATTCCAGAGACTCTCCTGTGTAGTCTGGTATCAGGAGAACAGACACAGAGGCATGAAAAGAAGTAAGTATATGGAGATAAGCTTGGGATTGTAATTCCTTTTCCTGTGGGGAATGCATTAACCTCTCATATTCAGAAGCAGAATCGTCTCAACCTTCAGTGTAATTGGGAAGTATCTGGGCAAGTTCATGTGCAGACGTGAGATGCCTGTCGCACTTGAGATACTTTGGGAGATGCTGATCTCTGGGGATTTGTCGAAGTTGTGTTTCTGGGGAGTAGTTTTCATACATACGTCAATTTCACCAGCATACCTTGACCAACATGGGTTTGTGCAGCCAGCTTTTCTGACCGTTTGCGCCAGTATGGGGATGACTAATGTAACTGATCTGTACATTCAGATTTCTGTAGCTCTTCCACACTAAACATTTTTGCAGTACTTTCTTAAATTTCACTTCTATGGCTGTTATGAATAAAGGTAAAATAATGTTTAGTTAAAAGACAGCTTTTGTTAAAAGGCATTTTTCTATTTCCCTCATCCAATTAAATGTTCACACTGTACAATGTGTGCTAAGTGTTGGGTTCAGATGGTTTATAATCGGGGCACTAACTTGCAAGTTTTCTTGTCTCAGACATATCTTTTAAGTACCTTGCACACTTCTCATTCAAGTAATACCAGAACCAAGTTCTGCCATGAATTGAAGGGAAAACAATATTAATTTTGACTTGTTTTCCATGACTTTTTGCATTAGGAAGATTTCCTTATGGAAAAGATGCATTAGTGCAATTTTAACTCTGTAAAAATGGAATTATTCCCTGACTTCCTTGGGTTTGGATTCTTTTTTTTCCTTCCCTTATTCTTTGGAAGTGTATCAACTCAAGACACAGTAATTAGAGATTGTTTCATCTGTGATTGTCTTACTGGGTTTCGGTCCTGCGGTGTTGAGGTCAGTAGGACTATTCAGGTGAATGAAGCTTTTTAGATGCATGGCCATTTGTAGTATTACAGTCTTCTGTCACAGTAAACAGTGTGGTTGAGCTTACGTGAACAGGTGTTGACTTTTTAATACTAATGCAGAATAATTGAATAACCAGTTAAGCTCTAATAGGAATTACATTTAAGTATACCTCTAAAAAATGAGGTGAAACTGTTTCTGTATAAAGCTCTGCAGTAATAGCATCCACATTATTTCTCACCTAAATGCATCTGTTTAACTATATCCTGTAATATTTATGTTCATTATAATTAAGTTGAACATATTTCAGCCAGTGACTCTGATGCTGTTTGCAGGCTATTAGAAAATAAAGGTTACAGTTGCTTTGTTTCTTTGTCTGTGTGATGTGGACAAAGTCACCGCTGAAAACTGTAGCTGCAGAGGTTTCATGGTTTAAGCCCAGCCAGCAGCCAAGCCCAATGCACTTGCTCTCTCATTCTCCTACCTCTAGAATTGGGGAGAGAATTGGAAGGGTAAAAGATAGAAAACTCATGGGTTGAGATGAACATAGCTTAAGAGAGAAAGCAAGAGCCCCGTGCAAAAAAGCAACACAAAACAAGGAATCAATTTACTCCTTCCCATGGCCATCCAGGTGTTCAGCCATCCCTAAGAGAGCAGAGTCTATCACTGTAATGGTCACTTAGTGAGACAAACACCATCACTCCAAATGTCCTCCCCTTCCTCCTTTTGCCCCTGTCTTGTATACTGACCATGATGTCATGTGATCTGGAATATCCCTTTGGTCCTTTGTGGTCACCTGTCCTGGCTGTGTCTCCTCCCAGCCTCCCATGCACCCCCAGCTTCCTTGCCAGCGTGGCAGTAAGAGAAGCAGAGAAGGCCCTGGCTCTGTGTAAGCCCTGCTCAGCAATAACAAAAATATCTCTGCGTTATCATGACTGTGTTAAGCACAAATCCAAACCAGCCACATACCAGCCACTGTGAAAAAACGTTAACTCTACCCTGGCCAAAGCCAGCACAACAGGTAAGCCATGTGCTGCTAAACTTTCAGTCCTAGTTGTGTCCTTTTCTCGTCCTGTGAGCCAAAGGCACCTTCATGCCTTCCCATCAGGTTTATATACACAGTGATAGTATACCCCTGAGCTTTCTTTTCTCCAGGCTGTACAGTCCCAGCTGTCTGGGACTCAGCCCCTGCTGCTATAAAAGATGCTTCAATCCCAGTGATGGTGTCTTTGTGACCTTGTGCTGGACTTGTTCAAGCAAATATCTGTCTCTCTTGTACTGAGGAGCCCATAAATAGGCACGGAGCTTCATAAGTGGCCTCTAATGCTAAGCAGGAAGGAAGGATCTCCAGTGACATCCCTTGGCCTGCTGGGCCATCACTTCGTGATGCAGGCTGGTGTACTGTTGCCCACCTTTGGCATGGAGTTGTATTGCTGGCTCATGGTCAGCTCATTCTCCATGAGAACCAAGTCCTTCTCCACAGAACTGTCTCCAGCTGATCAGCTCCCAACATGTGGTGCCACAGATTATTCCTTCTCACTTGCAGGAGTTTGTATTTCTGCTTGTTGAATTTAAGATTCATCTTGTCCCATTTCTCCCACTTCAAAATAGCAGCACAGCCATCTGTTTTGTCAATGACTCCTCACAGTTTTCTGTTGTCTGCAAAACTTGCTGATGAAACTTTATCCCATTATCAATGTTGTTAATGAAGGATGTTGAAGGCTATTGGTCCTAGGGTCAGTCACGGAGTATAGTGCTATGACTTGCCTTCTAGTGGACTTGCTGCACCTGATCACAAGCCTCTGGGCCCAGACACTCAGCCAGTTTTTATTAGATTTCACTTCTACTTATCTAACCCTTGTTTTGTGTCAGTGTGTTTATGAGGATATTATGGAAGATCACTGTAGAAGCTTACTAAAGTCAGGATAAAGAACATCCACTGCACTTCCTGTAGCTACTGAAGAAGGTTACTACAGTGGATATGCATGATTCCTCCTTTATTCATGATAATGCCCCCCATGATTCCCCAGTAAATTCATGCTGACAACTCTCAATCCTTTCTCTGCCATGTGTTTGGAAGTGGTTTCCAGGGTTATTCCATGACCTTTCCAGAGACTGAGATTAGGTTAAGCAAGCCTGCAGTTCTCTGTGTCATCCTTCATACCTTTCTTGGAGGAATGAGTGATATTTGCTCCCTTCATGTTCTTAAGAATCTCTCCCAGTCATTGAAACTTTTTAAAGAATATTGAGAGTGGTCTTGCAGGATATCAGCCAGCTCCCTGAGCTCTTACATATTCAACCTCTCAGTCCCCAATGGACTCAAATACATCTAGTTTGTTTTAATTCTCCTTTGCTTAGTCCTCCTCCACTGAGGGTATGTTTTGATCCAGATTTTTCCTGTGGTCTCAGGGGCTTGAGGCTCCCAAAGGTCTGTCTTACTGCTAAGGACCGATGTGAAGAAGGTTGTGAGTACCTCTGTGTCATCTGTGTCCTTATCCACCAGGTCCCCTGCCCTGTTCAGCAAGTGGGCCCCACCCTGAGACCCTCCAGCTTGCTACCATCACTACCTCGCTGTTCCTTCTGCCATGCTTTCGAGCAAGAAGGGACCCTTTCTCCCTGGAAGAGACTCCCTTCATCCCACCCTAAGCAGTGTCATGAGGGAGTATACAATAACTCTTGGTCCATGCCCCCCTACTGCATGCTACAAAAATTAACTCTGTTGTGGCTGGGACCAGAAGACCCAATTTTGTACTGGTATTTTAAGTGCAAATGGTGCACTTGACTAGACGTATCCAATTAGCACTCTGGACTGTGAAATGCAAAACATCTTGGAACAATTGGTCCATTCTCATCTTTAGGGTTAGGGAATATTCTGGAGAACTGATCAAACAGTTTGAGTATAGCAATTCTGTTACCTCTATTCCCTCTGCTATTTCACCTGCTGGATGTTTTCAGCCATCAGCATAATTTTGTGAAATAGTATCTACTACTAAAACAAATATAAACTCTTTCTTGTAATCTTACTAAGAGAAAAACAAACTATTTTATGAACACTTTTTTTTTCAGTACAAAGTTCATAAAAAATGCATGTTGTTCTTAAATTTGCATTTACTTTGTTTTCTCTGCTGCAGAATCTCAAAGTTACACGGAAGCCATTAACCTCTCTATGGTGATGGACAGCACTGTGGGCACAAACTCTTCTTTGCTGAGGGCCAACATGCAGACTGATCCCTCCTTTCAGCACTGTTTTGCATCTTCATGTACTGTTGCAAGTAGCAGTCCTATGCCTGGGGCAGAAAGGTAGGAAAAGATTCTCCTGCATTATTGTTTAGTTCTCATAATGATAGTTCCCAGCCAATGTTATGCTTGCATCTTCATTGCAGATGATTTTCCAAGAACTTTGAGGTGGGCTGTAACTTTAATGTTCATACTGTCCATCGGCTGGATTTTAACACATACACACAGGTGTTACTTTTATGTGAGGGAGACAGCGTTGAAGATAAGTGGGAAGACAAAAATAAATAGAATTTATAGCTCAGTTACGTTATTCATGCTAACATAAACTCATATGTATTTTTCTGTGTGCCTGACTGGCTTCTCTGATGTTTTACTTAAAGCTGTGTCATAAAATTTCACATTGGAATAAGCTGTATATGATAAAAAGGGAGCACTCTTCTCACTGCAGACGTAAGTTTTTAGTCAGTAAAATGTCAGTAGGTTTGCTTTGGTAGTGTATAGCTGATTCCCTTTCAACTGCTCAGCAGGCTTACAAATTTTATTATTTTATAATTGCATTGTGGTAAACATGTAAGGCTCTGGACAATAGCATGAATAGTGTAAAGGTACAAAGTAGTCCTTTATCCAAAGGAGTTTACCGCATAATGTCAAGAAACATCAAACAAGCAAGGAGTCCCTAGATTCTGTTAGAATGTTCAGAAGACCATAACAATGCCTGATCAGTCATTAGCTGTGTGCTATATTTACTCAATAGACACAATGATACATAACACCTGAAGAAGTTACCTTTTCTATCACTTTGCAAAAACATTCCTTTCTGGCTAATTATCCTATTCTCATTTTTGGCTATTTGGCTCCTTTTTCACAGTAAATATTTGGGAATGCCTCTGGCTAAAGTGTCAGAGTGTACTTCAAGTATGTTGTTGTCTATTTATCTTCCAATTTACAATAATTCTGCAATCATAAGGCGCACTGGCATATAAGGCGCACTACCGAGTTGTCAGTAAGTCCCCGTAATCTGCACATACATAAGGCACACTGGCCTATAAGGCGCACTTTTATTTTTTTTTAAAAAAGTGAGACTCCATGTGCAACAAAGTAACAAATTAGTAACCAAATACTGTCAGGTGCTCAATTTTCAAACAGTTTTCACAGAACTGTGTAGCCTTTAAACATAGCCCCGGGCACCCCCGCCCTGCCATGGACCCTGGCGCTCCCTCCTGTCCCCGGCCTGCGGTGCCCCGGTCTCCTGCCCCTGCAGCTCCACTCCCAGGGCCCTGGCCCCACCCTTGGTGCTGCAGCCCCTGTGGCCCCAGCCCCTGTCCCCGCCCGGGGCTGCTGCGAGGGGTGGCCCTGGCCCTACTTGGGGCTGTGCGGGCTCTGCTTGGCCCAGGGCTGCTGCCTGCTTGCACTTCTGGGTTGGCAACTTCCCGATATCTGTCCATATATAAGGCGCACCGGCCTATAAGGCGCACTTCTGGGTTTGGATTGAAACTACCGTCAAAAAGGTGCTTCTTATATGCGGAAAATTACTGTAATTGGTTTCATTTTCAATCAGTACTGAGACTGTGAAAGAATGTTTTGGTTTTGTGATTATGCATGTGGACATGAGATGAAGCAAAATATGTTGGTATTTGCTGCAGAGGAGGCAATGTAACAATTACAAGTGGATATGTATTAAAGCTTATCAGGCAATTCAGTCATTATCAAGTTTACATTCCTGCTTCAGACTTTATCTAGAAAATGTTGTTCCCTTCTTTCTAAATATTTTTTATCTAGTTTTTTTTATTTCACCTAGAACATACCTACAGCTCTAGAGGTTTTTTCTGCAGCAATGTTTTCTTCAATTTGCTTGCCTTCCATTTCTTTAATGGCCTTTCTAATTTAAGCTGTTTAAATCTACTGGCATTTATTTTCATAGCTCCCTTTTAATTAAAAATCCTTTCTTTTTTGATATATATCTTATGTCAGCTTTTTCCCTTTGCATTTTGCAATGAGTTTGTTCTCTCTGGATTTGGTAATATTAGTAATGTTTTACAGCTACAGCCATTTTTAGAAGCAAGGAGACAACTTTTATAGATGATTTCATCAGAAGCTTAGTTTCTCTTGTTTGGAAGGACATTTTTTATTTTTTACTTGAACAGTAGAATTGCTACCCAGTAGAAAAGTATATTGTTGAAATATTTAATTCTGTAAATCAGAATTTTTTCACTGTCAAATAAATTAACCACTGGACCTGCTTCCTTTCTTTTTTTTGTTTTTAAATTTAATTTGTATTAAAATAGACCTGGTCTGCAAGTTGTTTCTTGTGAACTGTGTTCTTGCCATTATCGTAGTTATTGATTTATTGTGTGATGGTGCATAACCACCTCTTCAGCCCATTTAATTTAATTTTATTCTGGTGATCATAAGACAATCTGCATGTAAGAATTGGTATGGCCGTGTGAAGTTTCTTCCATAAACCTCTACCTCTATGCAGCTTTGGCATAAGAAGTTGTTGCCTTCTACTGCTATTTTTCAGGTAGCACTTTAGCATATCAGCTAAAGCACTTTAGCTCATCAGGATCACTGTGTGTGAAACAATGCTGCAAACAGCCTCACTAAACTGATTAATATTAAAACTAAACTCCTCAAACAGGGAGGAGTATTTTTTGTTGTCATTAATTTCATGGAGTGGTTTACAGTGCAATCACAGAAACTGTCCCATCAACATGGCTAGGTGGAGAGTGAGATAAGGCATAACATAATGACCTGCACTGAAGAAGTTACTGGTCAGTGGAAGGCAGGAATCCCTTGATCCAGCTGCATTACCTGGTCCAGCATGTCTTCAAAGAGCACCCTGAGATTTTTGTCTTGGCTGTGATGTTTCATTGCTTTCAATGATCGCTGAAGTATGGGCTGTACAGTAGCATTTTAAGAGAATGATTAAGCTGTTGTTTTATTTTTGTGTTCAATTTTTTGACCTTTTTCTTTTTTTGACAGCTCTTCTGCAGCAGAATGTCCTTGGCTCGAAAGCAGCTCTAAAGCTTCCCTGTCAACCCAGTTTTCAATGGGAAACCCCAGGCAGCCAGGAAGTTACCTTGTGCCCTCTGAATTTTCCAGTGCTGTGCAGGATGTCTCTCTCTCTCATTTCCAAGCTCCAGGACTGCAAGTTGTCAACCTGAGCAATCTGGAGAGTTCACCAGCAGACCCACACCAACAGCATGATACCAGCAGCAGTGGCCGTGCCTACCTGAGCTACAGTGCCAGGGACAGTAGCTCCCCTCGAGAGGAGACACAAGCTGCTTGCATAGCCAATGCTAGCACATCTAAAACCCTGAGCTCTTCAGTGGCAAATGCTGATGACAATGACTTCTTGACACAAAACTTTCTTACAGTGGCCTCTGGACACAATAGCCAGAACAGTGCAGTTCCACATTACCATGGAGGGAATCTACATGCTCAACCACCTCTTCCAGAGAAGAAGAGGTCCTCTGAAGGAGAGCGTTCCTTTGCCTCTGTGTCACCTTCTTCAAGTGGCTTCTCTAGCCCTCACAGTGGAAGCACAATCAGCATTCCCTTCCCAAATGTCCTCCCAGATTTCTCAAAAACATTAAGCCCTTCCCCAGTGCCAGGTAGGTTCTGTATCAGAGAAATGCAAAATACCTTTGATTTTATATGAGTTTATAAAAAGAATTTTGGGGGTTTTGGAGGTGGAGAGGAAAAAAAAAAGTAGTGGAATGAAAATGGCACAGAGGACTTGATTGTTTGCAGTAAATGGTGCCAATTCACTGTCTTTGGATGCATTATTCAGAAAACAAAGCTTCAGATTTCTTCCTGTGCTTCCTAGAAATCAGCCATTGGACAGCCTACCTCTTCAGCTGTCAGACTACAGTGGATCAGCGTTGAGTCCATTTTCTTTTAGAACGGGCTAGCTTCTTTCTGCAGCTTTTATTGTTGTGCCAAGAAAAATTAAAAATGTATATGTGTTTTCGCTGGCCATGTTGAGAAATTTGTATTTAATTCAGCTTTATAACTAAAAGTTTTTAATATTTTATAGATTTTGCAAAATGAAACTTCAAATATGCTTTCAGAATCTTGGTGTATACTATTATATTTGCTCGTTCTAAAACAGCTCAGATTCTCTAAACTGTCCTAATGATGAATTTTTGAGTAATTGTGTTGATTGAAAGTTGGAAAGAAAAGTAAAAACACTTTTCGTATTTAAAAAAATTCCTGACATTTTCTCCCTTTTATTTCACAGAAAACACAGCTGATAAACATGTGACGGTAAAATTTGTTCAGGACACATCCAAGTTCTGGTATAAGCCAGATATTTCAAGAGAACAAGGTATATCAGTTAATCCATATTCTGATTTATCCATTCATAGAACAACTAGTTGGTGAAGTCTCAGTTTTAGATTCATACCTGACCTCTAAAAGAAATACAAAACCTAGAAGGGCCACAGACAACCCCTCTTAGTTACTTTTGTTGAAAGGCTGAATTTGAGTGTGGAGGGCAGTCAAATAGTCCTGAAAAATACTCAGTCGAACAGAATAGCCTAACTGAAATAACTATGAGGTAATAAAGATCTACCTGTGGTAGTTGCTGCAAATGCTCTTTGTTGTGAAGCTTCAGATTTTTGAATGGCAGATATGCATGAAACAATACTAAATGGCTGTCTGCTTTCTGAAACCTTTTGAGTATAGTGTGCTGTTCTGACATGATCTCAGAATAATTCATTAGCTAGGTGACCAAAAAACATCCTCACCCACCAGCTGTTTTGTAGCCCGAATTTCAATGTCAAGTGACATACATTATTTCTTAAAGGTCACTACCATGGAACATCATCTTTATGATGTATGTATGATACAGTACTTTTATATGTAGATATATTATTCAGTGAACTGAAGAAAACTTTTATTACCTATGTGAAAATGGATACTTCTGAGCGCCTGGAGTAATGCATCTAGCACACAGGAAAGACATAGACAGACCTGTTGGAGCAAGTATAGAGGAGGGCCACCAAGCTGATCAGAGGAATGGAGCACCTTTTCTATGAGGAAAGGCTGAGAGAATTGAGGCTGTTCAGTCTGGAGAAGGGAAAGCTTCAGAGTGACCTAATTGCAGCCTTCCAGTACCTGAGGGGAGCCTACAAGAAAGATGGGAGAGGGATTTTTAGAAGAACATGTAGTGGCAGGACAAGGTGAAATGGTTTCAAACTGAAAGTAGGTTTAGATTAAATATTAGAAACAAATTCTTTATTGTGAAGGTGTTGAGGCACTGGAACAGACTGCCCAGAGCAGCTGAAGATGCCCTCCATTCATGGAAATGTGTAAGACCAGGTTGGGTGTGGCTCTGGCCTAATGAAAGTTGTCTGTTCATGGCAGGAGCATTGAAAGTAGATAATCTTAAAGGTCCATTCCAATCTTGGCCATTCTTCCATGATTCTGCGAACTTAAACATTGTCCCTGCAACAGTATGTATATAAGTGTGCTGGATGCTTGTAACAATCCACTAATCATAGAGGAGCAAAGAGTTCTCTGTGGATTGTGGATAGAAACTGCAGGTTTTGAATATTCTGTGAAATGAGACTAAGACCAAGCAAGGGTAAATGTTGATACCAAAAAATTGATGTATTGTATTTAACAGTAAATGAGAGAGAAAGAGAAAGAAAAAGAGGTTGTGGGGGATACGAAGAGTGACAGGAACAGATTACGTAGAAACACATCACTCCTCTGTGGGTCCCAACATTAATACAAGTTGGGCCAGGTGGAAATGCCCAGGTCCCCCAGAAGGGGGACAAGTTTGATACTGTCTCTAGCCGGGCTCTGAATCGGTTGCATCACTTTGCATCATGCGTAGTGCTGTGGTGCAAGGCGTCTGGAATGAGACTGGGGACTGATTTTGGGGCTCTTTGGATTATGACACTTGCTCAGCTGCCCCTCACATGAATGTCCTGTGGATGTGGCTTTCCCAGGGTGGGGGTTTTACAGCTGAGCCAGTTTGTGTAATGGAGGGTGGATTTTTCACTGTCTCTGACCACAGGTTATGTCATATACCCAAAACTCTCCTCCTGCCCCCTTAGCTGGGGAGGAGTCTGTGCAAACATGGCTGCAGATAAGCCTATGGGCTATGGCCTCTACCCCAAAGCCAACTGGGGATGATTTTGAGGACAGCTGCTGAGCTTGGCCCTCCTATGAATGCATCCTTCTCCCCCAGCCTTATCCATTTCTTCTCAAATCTGAGATGATTGGAAAACAGTGTCACTTCAGTCTTATCTCAAGTTCTTTTAGGTGGCTTAACTCACAACTCAGGGTTTCCATCAGAAGGCCCATTCAGGGTGGGGTAGGCTTTGGTGGTGCAGCTTCATTGCTGCAGCTTTGTTACACACTTGTCCTGATGGACAAAAGTCTTTTATAACAGAGTTTCAGCCATGAAACGATAGCATTTCAGTCTCTGACAGTGCTTTCCAAACACAATTGGTCTGACTATGCTTGTGTTTATACAGTAATAGTCAGCTATAGTGAATTGTGATTAATGAGATAAGACAGGATTTTGAACTGAGGCTTCTTAAAATGTGATTGTCAAAAAGGAAAAATTATTAACTAGCTCTACATTGAGAAGGATGTTCATACTGAACCAAAATAATGTGAACTTCAGCTATTGGAGATGATGAATTGTTATGTCTGTCTAGTTAATAGATTCTCAGATGGTAAGGATGTTCTTGTGTATTGGTAAATGTGATGCCAGGGGAATAAAGGTCATAGAAAACAGCATTAATTCGTTTTTGGATGATACCATGCTGGTCCCTTCACTCTAGTCTCCTTCGTCTTATCTACTCACCACCCTTAAGGAGAACTGAGTCTTTAAATGTGCAGAAAAATACCTGATGTGATGTGTGTCCAGAGAGAGGAGTAGATGTAAAGCAATGTTAAACCTAACTTCTTGAACAAATGAAACAAAAGTCTTTCCAACCTTTTAATATGCCTCTTTTTATCCTTGAAGTAAAATTTCTTGTAAATAGTGTTTTAATGTACTGTTGCTGAGAAGGGGAGAATTTGTTCTTTTCCGCTTGTGTTTAGTAGACTGCTCCTGTGACAAATTATTACTGTATCGCTTTGTTAGAAGTGTTATGTACAGATTAATTGCAGGGGTTTGTGTATTCATCCTTATCCTCTCAAAGCAAGACATACTGTTGTGAGAAAAGGTTCTTTCCTTTATCATCTGACAGATGAAGAAAATAGAATGTATACACATTTGCTTTACTCGCTTTGACAGAAGAGATAATTATGTCTGCATTTTCCTGATTTTTTTTTTACTTCCCCTTTTTTTCATGAAAAGAACCTTTGCTTTGTAAACATCACTCAGGCCTTGCAAAACATGCCTTTTTGCTCCATATGCATAATATTCATGTTCTGTGTGAATAGTGAATTAAGGAGTCTAGTGTCAAATCTGGGCTTTTTCTAGGGTGATGGTTGGAAATTCTAGAAACAAAGTATACTGATACACACAAATATTTTGAAAAAGTTTATGGGGGAGTAAAAAAAACAAAGTACAAAGATTTTATTAAGATCAGTCATTAGATTAGCTTTCTGTCTGTTTTCATGTAAGTTTAAAATTTTGGGCTACTTAGATTTCAAAAGTCTGCAACTGACTTGTGCAAAGTAGCAGCAATTTCCCTGCAAGTGTTTTGTCTTAGAGAGGACTTCATATTGCACTTTCAGAAGAAATCTCAAAATACAGATGAAAAATATTTCAAAGTCAAAGAGCAAAATGTTCATTCCTTCCTTTACTTTAAAACTCCTAAGGCAGTAAGGTGGTTTTTCAGGGACAAAAACTTGGTGGTGGATGAAAATGGATCTGTTCTGCCTGTTGAGGCTGAATAGGAAGTGAAAAACAGTGCTGCCTAATCAGTGGGGGGATTACAGAGAGTATGCAGTCTTTTAATAACTTAACAAAATCTAAGCAGAAGTTGACTTGCTCTTACACTGGTTGTAGGAATTCTGGTGGGACCTCAGCACTCTTCTCAGTTTCAAAATCAGTAAAAATCTGGGTTCTGTACTTCAGGCTTCTTTTAAAATAAGTATCTGTGAGATTTGGACAAGGTGTATTTTCAGGTCCTCCAAATATGCTTGATTGTATTTTGTCATACAGCAATGAGGACAGAGAAAAAGATTTTACTACTTCTGGTTCCTATTCATTATACATTTACACTTCTGTACTTTTTGAGTGTGTGCATTGTTCTTAAACTCCTTTTCTCTCTCTTTGCTGGAATCCTTTGTAGCCATTGCTGTTCTCAAGGAAAAGGAACCTGGGTCGTTCATTGTTCGAGACAGTCATTCTTTCCGGGGAGCCTATGGGCTAGCAATGAAAGTTGCTACACCACCTCCTTCTGTGCTACAGTTGAAGAAAGGTACTTCTGTATGTTATTAAACAAGCTATACATAGTAGGTAGTCCTTATTGGTGCCTAGCAATCTGTTGGAATCTTCCCTTCTTCTGTTAGTGCAGTTTGAATTGCAGGCTACATCTGATGTGTTGGTAAAGGAGACTGGATACGATGCCTGTTGTACTGTATAGTTTCACTGTGACTTGTGTTGTGGCTGTGCATGTATTGTACATCATCAACTTAATAAAAAAAGTCAGTGTCCTCTCAGCAATTGGTCTTCCCTAACAATCAGAAGTCTGCATTTGATTCACAGGCTACAGTGTAAAGTTTTTACTCAGCTGGAGGGCTGAGTATTTTTGATCCCAAAGTTTTGTTTTGGGACAGGTCTATTTCAGTTACAAATCTGAAGAGATTCCTAAGGATAATTGTTTAAAAGAAATAGTGGTTTATATACCTACTCTGTCAGCTCTGGTGCCTCCGTATATAACTTGTGCCTGATGGTTGTAAAACATAAAATGAGAAGAACATGCAGAAATCATTAATTGGTATATGGAAACTCAGCAGCCAATATCTGGTTCCATTTGTACTACTGCAAGGTTGGTGGAATGGTTTTTATTGCTGCTGTTTTTCTTTTACAAATCTTATTATTTTTCATTAGTACATAATGACTGGTGAGGTAAGAAAGCATTTTTATTTTTATTGCTGTTTTTATGGAAGTATGGTTTTGACTGTTTGGTTTTGAATTTTGGTTTGCATTTGATTATTCTGGGGCAAGGTTAGCAGTGCACCTCAATTACAGTAAGTCTTTGAATCTGTTTTAATCTGATATCTTGAAACAATTTTTAATAACAACTTGCCACATAGTCCTTTTTGTTGCCAATAAAAACATCAGCAAAACCACTCCAGTGACGTACTGAATGAACTCAACATAGGTGTACTGGGGTGGTGATAGCAACAACTAGGAGGCAAATAGAATGCGGCTTGTAGGTGTTTTTAGTAGTCTTATAATCATTGGTGAAGTCCAGGAAGACATGAAAGCACAAACTCTGCCAGCCTTTAAGAGACAGTTTATGTTAGTAGTAGTAAGACTGTAACATTCTTCCACTTCTCACTTCATGATACTTAGCTTTTTTGGTTTCCATTTTTTAATCTCAGAAGGCAGAGATTGGTTCCATTTCCTGTAGTGTTTCTTGTTCCAGACTCCCCTTTCCCACTTACCTTGTAGTCATTTATTTTTAATTTGATGAGAGCATAACAGCAAACAGTAAGCTGTTTGAGAAAGTGATCAATGCAATTATTTGCTTGTGTAGAAGTTTCTGCTGCCCATATTAAAGCATTCATCTGTATTGGCCTGAAAGTCAACCCTTGAGGTGTTTACTGGCAGATCAAAGGGAGCACATGTGTTTGTAGCTCTTTTGTTAAGGTTTGAATGGTTTGATAGCTTCATCCTTTTGATATGAAATAACCTTTTAATTATTTGGAGAAGGATTCATTTTTTAGTCTGTATGAAATACTGTGAATCCATCTTCCAAAAAGTATTTAAGTTGTATTAATGATACATTTGCATATATATGTGTATGTTTAAAACAATATTAAATCTCAATGGAATTTTTACATGTCTTTTGGACTTTGAATCTCCTCTTTTTATCCAACTCTACAATTTTTGGTTTGTCTTAGATTCCTGAGATTGAGACATGATTGAGACATGATTTCACTTGAAATCTAGTGAAACCTTAGTGCTTCATTTAAATGTTTGTTTTCAGGAGCAGAGACTAAGCATAAAACTGCAGACATTCAGAAATGTAAAAATTCACAGAGAGAATTGCCGTCATTACCTTTGTGTGGCTAAATCTAGTCTTGTTTTAATCTGGAGAACCTATGTGAACAGAAATGTCACTGGAAATGGGAATATTTTTTCATTCTTTTACTTTCTTGTCACTTTGGATACAAGTTCATTTTCCAAATTTATGTTCCTGTCTGTACCTGGGACCATATTTGGACATTTTTGGACACCAGTATATATTTGGGTGTCAGTCAGTTAGGAATATAAAACCATTTCCTCTGGCTATCTAAAGGGAGCTGTTTGTTTATTTGTTTTTTCAAAATGGCCTTTTAAATAAATCTTGTAGCTTGCAGAGTTGGTCTAATTGTATTCTTTGCATTTTGTATATAAAACATTTGGTGGTAATATGGAAAAAACTGCTTCATAAAGATCTAGTTTGTGAGACTTGTCTGTTAATTGCTTCTTTTCATGAGCTTTCTTTTTCAACGCAGTTGGAGATTTGTCAAATGAACTTGTAAGGCATTTTCTGATTGAATGTACTCAGAAGGGGGTACGCTTGAAAGGATGCCCAAATGAACCATATTTTGGTAAGTACTGTGCATCACGGGGCAGAAAAAATGGAAACGGTTGGCATTTGCCAGGGCTGACTTCAGTGGAATACAAATGAGAGACTACTTTGTTTGAGTACTGATGACCGCTGTAGAAACCCATTCCAAGGTTCCAGGAGCCTTTTGCACATTTACCATAAGGAGATGTGGAGGGCACTCTAGCACAGATGTGGGACCGAGTTTCAAACTGTGCAGCTTGTCTGCCACTACCAGTGCTGCTGCAGAAAACTGAGCTAAATCACTCTCATCATCCTAATTGGTTCAGGACCTTTTTTCCTGTGTTATATTTATGCTGCATGACTAAAATGACACCAGAATGAGATTTTCACAAAGAACATTATGCTGTGTTAGCCTACCTAATGTAGTATGATGGAAATACAATACTTGTAATGGCAAACAGCCAAAGACCTACCTGGCTCTCTCATTTGCTTTCCGTTCATTTGGGGTAGGAGGGGAAAACAGGATGGGAAAGCTTATGGGTTGAGTTGAAAACAAGAAGATGCTAACCAGTTACAGGGCAAAAGAAACTCAACGTGAGGAAGGTTATTTTAATGTTTTTCCAATTAAGATCAATATTCAGGTTTTCAGATGTTGAGGGATACATTCAGTAAATGTAGCTGGATTTGCAAGCTGGAAGTGCAAACTGCAGATTGATCTATGGCTGTCCCAGGCAAGAGGTCGTGACCTGCTGACATTTTGCATAACAAAGGACCCAAGGACCTGTGTAGCCAGGTGACAAGACACTCAAGATACAAAGCAGCAGCCAACCCCCAGACTTTCCTGCCCTCCTAGGAGACACTCAGTTTGGCCTGTTATTTTGTTATTAAGTTGTTGCACCCAAATTAAATTCTTTTAAGTATCAGGAAGCCTGAGACTCTGCTAAGGGAAATTTGGGTTCTGAGGAACCATCTGACTATAAGTGTGGGATGTGTAGCTGTGAAGGGTCTTTGAGTACCAGCCCAGGTGGTGCAAGAGTGACTGCCAGAGTGGATCCTGGATGATCAGATGGGGAACTTTCCTTAATATAAGAAACAAAGACAAGTATTAAATAACACTTTTCCTTCCCCTTTTCCAAGTTCAATTTCAATGCTACCTCCCATACTCTTCACGACCACTGCAGTGGGTGAGAGGGCATATGGTCATTACGGAACAATTCCTCTGCTGCTTCATCCCTCTCTCAGTTTTTCCTTCCTGGGATGTGATCTTTCCCTGTAGGCTGCCATCCTGCAGGAAAATAATCTGTTCAAGCATGTGCTCTCTGTCAACCACAGAAAACGTCCCATCTCTTCCAATATGAGGTCCTCCAGAGACTACGGGGTGGGGGATGGCAACTGGGATACCCAGAGCATCTCCTCTTCCTCCTCTGTCCATGACATTCCCTCTCCTGTGCCTCGCTCAACTTTTTTTCCTTAGGTGCCCTGCAGTGGGTCTGCTGGAATGGGCTGTGTTTGGCATGAAAAGCCCCTGAACTCTGCCCAGAGGTCATCCTGCAGCCCTCCCACTCCCTGTTACAGGCCTTGTCACATACCCCAAATACACCTGTGAAAGGGTCATCTACCATGAGATTAACAGATGTGCAATTAAAGTAATATTTAAAATAAAGGTGGATTGAAGTTTATCAGTATTTGGCATGAGACCTATCTTAAATAAGAATTTTTAGTCCATTCATACCTCAGTCTTGAAGTACCTGCTTAGACATCTATGTAACCCTACTAGTCATTTAGTTTGAGCATCTCCTAATCTTTCAACGTGTACAGCATGTGCTGGTTTGAAAATAAACCACAGCGAGAGATGAACCCCGCACAAATACCTTGAGAGAGGTCGGAGTTACAATTTAATAAAAAATACTGCAGTAAATGCAGTGATACAGAAAACCTGGCCTAAACTCACAGAGTACAACCTCATACTCTGTTGGTCAGGGTGGTGGTCTTAGTCTGATTAAACAGTGGTTGCAGTCCTGTTGAAATGATGATTGCAGTCTTGTTGAAAGCCATGGTGCTGTGAAAGATCTGGTCCTCCTCTGGGTCTGTTGAGCAATGGTGGTGGTGCCTCATGTCCCCAAAACCCCAGATGGTACACAGTCAGGTTCAGGTGGTACCTCCGTCAGGGTGAGGAGTTTCACAATGGAATGATGTCACTCTTGAGTCACTGCAGTCGTCCATTCTTGCTAGGGCCTCTGAGTCCTTGATGGTCCCTGAGCAGAGATGACCCCCTCAGGTATAGTTAGCACAGCTGAGTTAATTGTGAAGATCAGGAAATGTGTTCTTCCAGGGTTTGCCTCTTTTCCCTCGTCTAACAGCCAGCTTGCAGTCTGAAGGGTTGGGTGTACACTGGGAAGCTGTTGAAAATTATCTATGGTTAACACTTCATCAAGAATTTAGGTGGGAGTAGAGTGCATAGTTTGATTACACACCACATTGTAGCCCAGGACACAGTGTCAAAACTGCTTCACAAAGTAAGTGAACAGGCACTATTACACGTTTATGAGTAAGATCTGAAGGACTAATAGCATAATTTCTGCAAGACTCTTGTAGCATTGGGTCATATTTCCATTTCAAAAAAATTTTTGACAGACTGTAAAGATGAGGTTGGTTTTGGTAGAACTCGGGTTTTTCTCCAGCACATGGTTATAATGTTTGCTACTTGTTAGCAAATGGGATTGAAGGATGACTTTTTGTACAAACAAAGTGATGAATAATATGCCTTCCTCCCACTCCTTATAGTCTCACATGCTAATATCAAAGATAATTTCAGTTAAGTGATAATACTTCAGTTAAGCCAAGAGCAAATTGCAAGAGTCACTTTGAATAGAAAAGAAGAATTATTTAATAGACAATACTATATATGTCACTGCTGGAATTGAATGGAAGAGGTTTTACCTGGACTACCTTTTATATTTTAAGAAGTACATTTTTTTACCTCATCATGTAGCACAAGTGTCCTCTTACACTTTTACCACCTTTGTAAGAATATACTACAATTAATGTAGCAGAAGTTAAGAGCATTGAAAAGAATTTACTGACTTCTATATGTTACTGATTTTGTCATTTTTTGATTTCTTCATTTGAAGCACAGACATAGGTTAGGATCTAAGCAGTGTATTTAAGAGGGAAAAGGAAAATATGATTGTGATTAATGAGTTCAAGAAGACCTTGGCTTAGGTCCCAAGAGATTTTTAAAGGGAAGCAGGGGAGGCCCTTAGTGTGTAAAATACTTGAGAGCAAACATAATTTATGCATTCTTGTTAACTCTGTAACTCAAGTTAACTCTGTATGTCTTGTTACTTTTCTGACCACAGGGAGTTTGACAGCTCTAGTGTATCAGCATTCCATCACTCCACTGGCATTGCCGTGCAAGCTCCTCATCCCAGACAGAGGTATGCTTATTCAAGTACAGAAGAGATATTCCCAACCAAGTTTTGCTTCAGTGTCAGTGCCTGAAGGCAGGTCAATGTGTCACCAGGTGGGAGCTAAGCCAAAATGCACCAAGGAGGAAGCTGTGTTGTTATCTTCAGTATTGGTGATGACCCTTATCCAAAGTGTGGTTGTGAGCATACTGGCACTGTGATATTCGAGTCATAAACATATTCATCATGGAAATCCATGCAGTAATTTACCATGTGGGAAGACAAGTGTACTTCTTAGACATGACTTTATGCCAGTGTATGGTTAGGTTTAACCCCTCATTCAGGTCTGGATAGCAAAAGGACAAGTAGATAAAGAGTAGGTGGTGTCCCGAGTGTGATACTGGCAGGAGCAGTGCAGCAACTTGTACAGGTTCAAATATTGAAGTAAATTATCAAAAAGTCTATGTTGCTTCATGGGATTACGATTCTGATTTTGTTTATATTGATTTCATAAACCACTCTAAGACAGAAACAAAATGCTCATGCTTGTCCAGTAATTCAGTTGTCTGATATTCTCCCACATGAAGTTAAGCCCAGACACATTATTGAAATATTAAATGTTCTTCTGGTTTGTGATTTTAAAGGGTTTTTTGAACCCTTTAAACTTTTGTTACAGACTATATGTTAATATACAAAACCAGCATTTGATTTATGTGAATACATCAGTGAAACCGTTTTAGCACAAAAATATGCTGTGGTAGACGTGACAAGAAATCTCATGCATTTATATGGCAGAACAGTTTGGAGGTTGGCTGGTTCTCTTCATCCTCCTCACCTAAGATGGCAAACTTACTCTATTCTTCTAGAGGTGCAGAACTGGAACATTTGCCTTGTCTTGAATAAAGATACCGCAGTGAAATTTTATTTTGGATTTATTTTTTAATCTAGTTTGATCAAATGTTTTAAGATGATCTTCTATAGTTAATGACAGGTCACAGTATCTGGAGTGTTTAAAATGTTTGGATAACTGTAACTCTAGCCATATGGATAGTGTCACAAACTGTATTGTGGCTCTCTTCCTCATTTGGTTTTATTCAAAGATGGCATGCCTCATGCTAAATGCAGCAGTAAGTGAGATCTTTTCACATGCATTTAAATACCTGAAATAACATGTTGGTGGACAGTTTTCTTACTACTTTTAATGATCAGCTGGGAGGCAAATGTTCCACTGCTGTCTTACTGGTTCAGATAGGGTTTTTTCCAACTTAAAAGGTTGTCACCCTCTGAATCAAAATATAATTAATTGATTTCATCATGGTAACACAAAGTCTTTCTGTATAAATTAGTGTAAATTATGTAAATCAAATGAGATTATTAGAATCACACTATTCAAGATATTTTCAGGCTGTAGTGGGGGAATATAGCTGTAAGTATTGTCTTAATGTGTCATGTGAGTGCCTCCAGCATTTGCCTGGGTTGTCTTTATTGTCAGGAAATAAAGGTTAAGCATCCCACTTTCACTGCTCAAGGCAGCAAAACCTGATGCAGCTCAAAACCTACATAAATGATTATAATTGCAGATAAAAGTTGCTTTCATGTTTCTGGCCAAGAATTATCCAGTAGATAACGTCACAGTTACAAGTGTTAAGGTCATACGTGGCTGTGGACTTTGATTTTTTGATTTAAGTCCATACATGACATGGACAGTGTTTTCTGTTTGCAGATCCCTTGGAGGAGATAGCAGAAACTTCTCCACAAACTGCTGCAAATTCAGCTGCGGAGCTACTCAAACAGGGTGCAGGTCAGTTGAACTTATCCTTGTATTTGACCGTTACCTAAGTTCCTATCTTACAGGTTGGGAGAAGTTGAAGCTTAGACTGGATGTAAAGGTAGCAGTTAAATTCATTGTACTGGGTAGAAGTGAAAAGGGCACTGTGAGGATATGTATCAGGTTTTTTCTGTTTTCTGCAGCCAGCTCCTATGTTCTACTTATCTAACACTGTGTTTGTTTTCCAGTCGTGCATCTCGTGAGAATATGAGGTATACATGGGCTACTTCAAGCACAGTAATTTTTAAGCCGGACGTTGCTTTCATAATGATAAACTTTTGTAGTTGCAGAGGTTCAAGAACTATGTTGAGGTCTGCAAAAGCCAGCTAAGGAAGGTGTTTAGTTAGGGTTAAGTTCTCATCATTGGGGTTAATAATACCAGTGCTTACTGTTGCATCAATAGGAAAAAAAATATTAAGAAACAGTTCTCTGTACTTCACTTGGTAATGTCTTGTGTCTTTTCTGCTGGTGCTTTCATGGGTTCTTGTGCATAGTGCAGCACCCATTCTGGCAAGTTGAGTTGTGTTACTTCATTGTAACACAATGTAGATGTGACAGAAGAACCACGACCTGAGTATCTCCAAACAATGTGATGCTATGCACTATTAACAGGTGCTCTCAACCTGGGGTGTTTGCAACAGCTTTGTAGAGGTGTGCTCTGCTTCTTCTCTGCTTTGTTAGTTGTGCAGCTGATCCAGAGACCTAGTTAAACAGTCTGTTTGGAAAAGTGTGGTGGGGTCCTAACTCACCATAGTGGACAGTGCTCTGCATAATCTTAAAGCTATCCTTACTAGAAATGCAAGCAATTGTTACTCTGCTGTGCAGTGGGTGTGTCCAGGGGATCCTGCCCGTGTCCTTCCATCATCCTTGGTTTTCAGGTTGCTATGCATTCTCCCCAGAAGCCACCCAGTTAGTGCCATGAGGTCACAGGAATGCACTACATTTGTATTCTTTTGAGTTTAGCCTTCTGCTGGATCCACAAGGGAGTGTTGTGGAAAAGCATGCATTTCTAAGAACGCTGGCTCACTGCCCTTACCCATTTTGGAGCACTTCTGAAGCAGCAGTTGTCAAGTTGGCCAGCTCTGGAGAGAGTATTGCTCCTTGCTTGTGCAGCAATCTTCTTTGACTTTAAAATTTGAAGCACCACTTTGAGTGCTGTAATTGAGCAGATATGCGCGGCTGAGGCAATGGCAAACCTTTGTGAGGCTGTGCTGTGAGTAAGCACATGTTGGCTCACTGGTCATGTTTGTTGTGGCCAACAGAGAAAAAAACCCAGAAAATTAATTTTTGTAGTACTTTACTTCTTAGAAAAATGATCTAAAGGGTATATATTGTCTTCCAAGAAATATTGGTTTCTCCTTGCTCAGATAATGCTTTTCAAGGAAAAACAAGTACAGTAATTTCACGATTATAAGCTGCACCTGAATATAAGCCGCAC
>VRYO01001463.1:96071542-96099646 GCA_009812075.1 Sialia sialis | reverse complement strand
AATAAGCCGCACCTGATGCTTAGCCGCACCACTGGCGTAGGCTGCATTCTCCAGTGAAAAAGATGCGGCCTATAATCGTGAAACTACTGTAATTCTTTTTTTGGCTGGGGCAGTAGTAGATAAGTGTTTATGGGAGCTGTCATATAATGGATCACTTAGGGTACTTAGTACATTTATTTTTAACCTGCTCTGTTGTTTTTGTTGTTTGTAAACAGGATTTGGAACCCAAATAGAAAAATTTGCTATGAGAGGTTCTCAGAGGTTTTTTTTCTTTGCCTTGATATATCCAGTCACAGAAACAATCAAGTTGTGGAGTTCAACATGAAGTGCAGACTCAAAATGTGTAAATTGAGTCCTTTCAAACAAACTTTAAAGCAGACACATTTTCTTCCTGCTGTTTTATACCCACACTTCTCTCACTCTACAAGTAAAAAATGATGCGTTTTCCTAGAATGGTTATTTTTTATAGCTACTTGAAAAACCCAGTGAGCATTTCCAGGTTCTAAGTGCTGAAGCTGACTAGAAATCCTTTTCTTTGTAGACACTAGAAACCATACAGATAAGAGGCTTTTCCCTAGAATATACATTGCTTTATGAATCTTCCTGCTCAGCAACAAAGTTTTCTGCCCAAATAAGTTGCAGTTCTAAATTTCTCTTTGCTCTGATACAAAAAGCTTAGCATTCTGAGCACAGGACATTCCCAGTCTACGAACAGCATTGTTAAGATGTTGCTGATGACTCAGATGTGCTCCAGAATGTCTCCTGTGAAAGAGAAGAGCAGCAGCGTTGCAGGGCAGCTGCATTGAACAAAAGATCTTCCTTTTGTTCTATCTTTGAGCATGGTTTATCCAGGATTACAGTTCTTGATACCTTATCAGACCATGCATGATGTTTTTAAATGAGAAGTCTTTCAGTGTTCCTCATTACTTTTCCTGTCCTTTTTAAGGTGACGTGTTTTCACTTTGCAACATTTCAGTAAAAATTATTTATTATTTTCTGTGCTACAGAAGGAAAGCAATCTACTGTATTGGGTAACTGCTGTTTGAACTATGACTTCAAGGCCAATCTAGATAAAATGCTTGGAAATTTCATTTAGAAACAAAACCAGAAAACATTATGTTGACAGCAATGCACTATGTGGCAGAAGAGGAAGGGACTCTGATGTGTGTGGCTGTGAAGGAAGGGAAGCTTCCTATCCTGGGGAAAGACTCAGAGGATAGTAAAGAGCTCTAGATCTGTCCCAGCCATACATACAGTAAAAAGGGGAGAAGAGGAGACTTAATAGTTTGGAATGTTCACCCCAATTTTGGGTTGCTACTCATCATCTTAAGTCTACCTGTGCATGAATTGTAATTGATTCAAGCAAAAGTTATTGAAACTTTCTCAGCAATACACAATTTTGAAATTTTACACTTGCAAATCAAATAAATGAAATCTCAGGATTGATTCTTTCACTGATGGACTCCAGAGCTTTAAGTTGCTGGGCTGATCGTTATGCTGGAATCAAACTTAGGCTTATACAGATTTTAAGTGTATGATTACTTAGTTGTTTTTAAAGTGATGGTGTTTAGCTCTATTATTTTATATAGATAGTCATAGGAGAAATCTTAAGACATATTACAGAGTAGCTAAATAAAAAGTGAAACTGTTAAATTTAATTTGATCATTGCTTTTGTAGTAATGTTGGCAAGGCAAATGAATCTGCTAAATAAATGAAATGTAACCATGGTAATTTGTATGTGTCAACTGACCGAGTTGTAAATTTTGTCCCAGATACCTACACAAGTGTTTTTACCAAACAAAATCTCTTGGTGCTAGTGTTTAGCTATGGATGTGCATAATCATTCTTGCTTGTTCTTAATTTGTAAACCTGACTTTATACCACAGTCATAGTAAGCATGTGAATAATTCTATTAATTCTATATAATAGTTCATACTTCAGATGGCATTGTACTAAGTAGTATTACACAGTGTAACAGTACTACTGTATAATGCTATATATAGTAACATGTAGTTTCCTGGTGGTCACTGCAGATCTGATACAAAATCATGTAAAAAAAGTAACTGTTTGGTAGCCTTAGAAAGCAGTGAGCATCTATTTTACAGAGACATTTCAGAAGTTGCTAGTATCTCTAGAACAGGAATAGTGCTTTTAGAAGTAAGTGCATGCTGAAATAAAGAAAAGGCCTAAAAATACGTCAGTAATTTTTATCAGTGTGGAAATTACTTTACTTGCCCTGAAATCATTAAACATACAGAACACTGTAGAATTAATGAAAAATGAGCTTTGAAATAACCCTCAGTCATTTTTGATGTGAAAACATTCTTGTCTTGTCAATCAAGTGAATGGTTTCCTTTGAATATAATTTAAATATTTGAAACTGTAGAACGTGTGAATGTATACTGCAAATGTGTATTTTCTTACTGGCTGATGTATTTGAACTTAAAAGCAAAATATCCCCATTCTTTCAGGAATGCTTTGCTCCAGTACTGCCTACAAGAGTACTCTCTGGTGCTGTCTTGTATTTATTTAAATTTCTATACCATATCTATGGGTAATAGATAAATATAGTCATTGGTTTTGATATAAAAGTATTAAAACCAAAGGGAGAGCAAAAGGGCTATGACCTCTCAAAATCTTTCCCCTCTTCATTACAGCTTGTAATGTTTGGTACCTGAATTCAGTGGAGATGGAGTCCCTCACAGGCTACCAGGCGGTACAGAAAGCCTTGAGCCTGACGCTGATGCAAGATCCTTCTCCTATCTCAACTGTTGTCCATTTCAAGGTGTCTGCTCAGGGAATCACACTGACAGATAATCAAAGAAAGTAAGCAAAAGAGAATATCTGGCCCTGTTCCTGTCAGGTGTTGACCTCTATTGATTTGACATTCCTAGTTACATTTTTCAATCTCTGTCTCAGGATACTAGGACTATAGGAATGATGGTGACTGTGTAAGATGGCTGCAGTACAGAAAAATATATTTTTTAGGCTGTGGTCTTTATTTCTACATGGCATATTTTAGCTTTGGAAGATCACTTTGATATAACATTTTTTATTGTTGTTTCTCATAAAAAGAGAAAGTAATGGCTTTGCTAGCATTTGATATTGAACCTATTCGGTGAAATAATTTATCTTCATGATGTCTTTCACCAGTATCACTGAACAGAGCTGACTTAAGCAGATCTCCAGGATCTGAAACAGTGTTTTGGATAGCCTGTAATAAACTGTGATAAAAAGTTAATTTATATTTACTTTGTTCTAAGTGCTAGTTAGGCTACCACAAACTCTTTCAATTAGAAAGTGTACAATCACAAAAGGAAGAATAACAGCAATTCATTATAGGTTAAAAAAAAAAGAAGTGCCTGACTTCTTCATTCAGTAGGGTTTGCAATATTTGTAGCAGATCACAGAAACTTTAGCTTAATTGTAGTGCCTAGGAGTGTGAATATTTTGAAATGTAATATGATCAAATTATTCACACATTCCACAAAATTGTCTGCCCCACTAAGATAGTATCTAAATGGCCATGTTTTAGAAAAAGTGCATTTCATATTCCTAGCTCTTAGCTTGACAATCAGTTTTCCTTAAGTTAAAAAACTTGATGTTAGTCTTTTAAATATATACTTAGTGGGTTGGTGCAGTTGAGGTGGCTTTCAAAGTCACTCAGAGATAGCAAAAAATATTGTCTGTATTAAATCAAGACTGAAATAATTTCTTTTTCAGATTAGTTTATTGATTAGAATACTAAGCATCTTTTCTGTTTCTGAAATTTGTTTCATTGCTTCCTATCCAGACTCTTTTTTCGGCGACATTATTCAGTCAACACTGTTCTCTTCTGTGCTTTGGATCCACAGGACAGAAAGTAAGTATGACAACCAGTAGTTTTAATATGTTATTTGTATTGTTCTACCAAAAAAATCTAATAAACAAACCAAAACTAACATAGATTTCATTTTTATTTCTCCACTCTGTTTTTTTACTGCTTTCTTAATGGACAAGGTGGATGAAAGATGGCCTTTCTGCAAAGTAAGTGGAGTCTCTTTTAACTGAATGTTTTAAGAATATCATGAAAGTGATCAGTTTCTTGGTGCTCTAAATTACTTTTGTTTGAGATATGGTAGGGAAAGCAGTCTCTCAGGCCTTTGTAATTAGACATTGGTTACTTCATCTATACCTCTGCAATTATGTGATGGTGGTGGTGGGAAGTCTGGAGCCAGAGCTAGCGTTATCTGGATTGCAGCTTTGTAATTTTACTATAGTTCCAGACATTAGAGATATTTGCCTCTCAGATTTGTGTTCCACCTGTCCAGCAAGACTTAACACAAGCTTTTCTCACTTAGACTGACAGCTTCAGAAAAAATCCCTCTCCTGGTACATAGATAAGAACACTCCTAGTAGTGTTAGTGTGTGGTATAAACACATGATTACTTGTGGATTGTAAAGTGTTTTCTATTGAAAGCAAACGTTGTTGTCACCCTTCAATCAAAAGAAATAGCTTAAACAGAGAGGCTCAGTACTTGTTTCTAGAAAGGAACAGAAATAGATGGTTTAAATCCTTTTTCCAATACTCTGTCTACCAAGGTGTGTGGCCCTCAAAATCATCTCTTTGGGCAATCCCTGACATACCACACCACCCGTCCCCACAACTAGGTAAGAGAACAGCAGTACTGAATCAGATTAAATGTATCTCCAGGGTCAGCAGCATGTCTCTGACAGCAAGCAGTATAGGATGCCGTATGGACGGAGTAGAAGGAAGGGGACAGTCTCCTTCCCAGATTCTCTCCTGAGCTGGCTGGTCCGTTTGGACTACTGTGTTTAACGGTCACATGGATCTTTGTCCATCAGAACAGAGAAGTCTGCTATGTGTGCTTGGTTTCTGCAGTATCTTTCCTGTTTTATGAAGTGAGGCAATGTCTATCTGTCAGTTCTCTGACATACTGTGATTGCTGCCCTTGCAGAGTGTTTGGGTTCATTGCCAGGAAGCAAGGCAGTGCCACAGACAACGTATGCCACCTCTTTGCAGAACATGATCCAGAACAACCTGCCAGTGCCATTGTTAACTTTGTATCAAAGGTCATGATTGGATCTCAGAAGAAGATCTGATGCCTTTCCATCCTTGATTCAGAGCTCTTCGCTGACTTCACCGAAGGAAATCACTGTGAGAGGGAAAAAGGCTATTCAGCAACAATGTCTGAATACTGTCATTCCCAATAAGGAAAGCAGTGGGTGATCTGTGTATTGTGTTTGTGAAAGCTCAGGCTTTTATTTCAAGGTGCCTCACAAAGCATTATTTCTTCGTTTTTATATCAGAGGACAAAACAGAAGAAGCTGGGTGCCACCCAAAACCATGTAGTCTTTACCTGAATGAAGCATAAATGAAGAACTTTTCTCCTAATGGGTTTCTAATATATCTTCATATGCTGTTTCTCACAATTTATTTGAGTAGAAATGCTTACTAGATTGCGCTACTTTTTTGTTCAGGAAGTGTTTTGTAAAACCTCCACAAAGGCACTTGCCATGGTTGCATCAATGGTAGTTACAGGCCTTGCAAACATTCTTTTAGGAGAATGATCATCTGAGAAAAACTATATTCTCTTCCGTATGTCTTTGTGATCAGTGAGGAGAACTGAATGGAGAAAAGGGAAGATGTATGTGAAGAGAAGGTTTGTGCAAGTTGTTTTCTGGTACGAAAGGAGTGGCTGTATTTAGTGTTAAGAAGGCTGAGCTGTTTTAGTTTGAAAATTTTTCAATAGAGCAGAAGTGACAGAACAAAAAAAAGTGTGAAAATCTGCTATAATTAGGAGGGCTTTGTAATTTTTTTTTAATACAGAGAACCAATCAGGGAAGAGTAAGCATTTTAGTAATTACAGGATAAAAATGAGGGAAAAGCAAAGAGGAAAATTGTATAATTTATCCATTTTTACCTGTGACAGATTATTTATAGTTGATCTCAGATCTTGGTATGTTGGAGATAATTCTTAATCTAGTCTATTCTGTGTAAGTAAATGTATATGTAGCCTGTGCCTTGCTAGAGACAATAGTCTGGTATTTTGTCTTTTGTCTTACAGTGACAAGACACTTACGTTTTCTCTCTCTGCAGTACTGTTTCAGTCCTCTACATAATACGTAATTGTATTTATGGAGTATTTTACCCCATTATTTTGCTGCAGTTTTGAAGGATTTTTTTACCTTTTTTTTTTATCTGTAGGAAATATATTTGATTTTTTATTCCTTGAGTTAGGAATCTGAAAGTGAATGGAATTTTGTTACTTTGTCCCATTTCTTGAGAGCATTTATGTCATGATTTCTACATCCATATGTACACTTGTACACATCTCTTTTATCTTTCTTTACACATTGATATTTGAAATGCATAAGAAAATGCTGTTGAGCTTTACAGAAAATTGATGCAGTAGGTTACAGTGGAAGCCTGCACAAGGAGAGTAAGCCACTGAGATCTCCTGTGTAGTTCCCATTCACCCAAAAAGAGCAATACTAGACCCCTGTATGAGAATTATGGTTATACTGCAACTTTAGTGTGGCAAGTGCTGAAAAATTAACTTGCCTCTATTTTTTTGATGTGTGGCTGTCAACATTATATTTATAACCTGAGGAATAAAATAACATTGTGTATTTTGCAAGTTGATACATGAGCCACTTTATCCACTTGCAGATTTTAATCCTTTTATCCACTAATTTGAACTAAGTTTGAACTACATTTGTCCTGTATTAAATATGGGGGTTTTTAACAGCTGTCTTTGTGTTTCCTGAAGTATTAGGACCATGTTAAACCTTATTCAGTGACCATAGCTGAAGTGTTACCAAATTACTTGTGTAACTGCCAATTTTGTGTAAATAACTTTATGCTTTTTAAAAGGAAGGTGGTGAGGAAGAGAGAGAGAGAAGAAATATTTGAAGTTTAATGTATTTGGACCAGAAAGTGGTTTATTAGTAGCAGTGGGTGTTGGATATCTGTAGAAGGGTGAAGCAATCCAAAGTGCAGAATTCAATAGCTACCATTGAAGCAACAAAGGCAAGTACCTCTGATTAGTAACATATAATTCTGTTCTTTTGGCACAGAGGTATACTACTTAAATAGTGTTTATATACCATCCAAAAAAAATGCAGTTCTTACTTTTAGGAGCTTTGCTCCTTTTATAAAATGTGAGAAGTTTTCTTTTAAGATTCTTTTGGTGTACAAAGATTCCAGTTGCCTAATCTCATCACCCCGTTGGAGCCCAGAGAATTTCTTCAGCTGACATCTCAAGTAGATTTAAGTCTCAATTAGATTTTAATCTGATATGTTGTAAGAATTAAAATGAGGAGGATCTTTTTACTATATTTTTTCACTAATGTAGATAATAAATTTTAGTGTGTCTTCTTAGACACTAAGTGTTGGCCTTTGGGCTGGAAATAAAATGTCTTTTTTTTCCCATTTATTGTCATTTCCATTCAGGAACCTTATCTTTTATTCCTTGTACTTTCTCAAGGTCTGCTGAATTTAAAAGCATGAGGGATTGCATGCTGACACTCCTGGTGGTATTTTCTGGGAGTTTAGCTCTACTTACTAGATGGGAAAAAAGAAGTTACCCTGTTACTAAGGGAGATTTTCTATTTTGCATTCCTTTGGATGGTATGTTGCCATGTGCATTTGCTTTTTAATGAATTAAAAATGCACAAAGCAAGATAGTTCAGTATGTACCATTATGTAGTCTGTGTAGAAAAATATTCATGGAACTTGTTCATGGAAAATACAAGACTAATTTTTATATAGCACTTTCTTTCAAGATTTTTGGTAGATGTGTATATGCAATTTCATAACAGTTGACACATATATTTAGCCAGACTCCTATTAATGTGGTTAGTAAATATACTATTATAATCATACAGTGTTAAACTACAAAAATGCTAAAAGCCACATTTTTAATTAAACGGTTTCACTGTATCCAACAGTATCATTAAATATTTAATGTTTCTTTCTTGGTTTTTCCTACTAGTGAAAATTTTCACTTTTTTCTTGAAATTGTAAAGAAGCATCTAAAGGTCTTCAGTATATAAATGAATTTTCTATAAATTTTTTGTATAGTCATTTTCTCTGGTCTTCAGATATTGCCTCTTTCAGATTATAATAAAACTACAAATGTGAAATTTCACCACACGATGTCACAGAGCAGTCTGTTCTGATTGAAAGTTACCTTCTGGAATTCAAAATCAGTTAATAAACAAAGCCTTCATGAATTGAGAGTAAGTTGGGTGCTGGGGTTCAGTTGTAAGAAATGTTTGAGATTTCTTACAAGGACTTCCCGTGAGCTTGTGTTAATGATTCAAGTCAGTAAAAGCATATGATTTTCCTAGTTAATTTGTGGCTATTATGGTATAAAAATATCTATTGCCTGCATTGCATATTTCAGTCTAAGAAGGAATCCTCTGAGGTATTGTAACCATTTAACTGTGCCTCCACAGTGCTTACACTGGAAAACCTTCCAGAGGGGAGTGAGAAATTTAGCCCCTGGCTGAAACAGGTTAAAAGTCAGTGCATCAGACACACAGTGAAGGTTAAGTTATATACATGCTTTATCAGGATTACTTCTGAGCCTGATAAACTGTGGTATGTCATGCTTGTACCTTTTCTGTGAGGTATACACTGGCAGAAATTTTTCATTCAGTGGGCTTGACTGTCATTCATCACTACAGGCCATTGTGAGGTTTATGCATGGTTGTAAAGTGACAGATATTCATTAAAAGTGTTAGTCTTTTATTAGAATGAATTATAACGTGGAGCAGATGACAAGGATGCAATAGTAAAATGGATCATCTGTGTCAGGAGTCCAGACGCTCCTGTTGAACTCTTGTCCTTGAACCTGGATGCCATTGTGTATGTGTGCTGCTGTTGGATGCATTTTAAGGCAGCTCTGGAGTCTCTTTGCTCTGGTGGAAGAAAATCTGCTTTCAGGATTCATCCTAGATGTATTCACAACAGTTTATATGCAGTTGTTCTTATGCCAGTGTTCTCTTAGTATGAATAACTGTTCTCTCCTTGAGATATTTATAGCAGGAGATCTGCTCCCCCTTGTGTCCCTCAGTCTTCTTCTGGCAAGACTAAACAAGTCAGCACTTGGCCTTTAGGTGGTTTTGTGTTTGAAAGGCTGTTTTTTGTCAGTTATGTAATGTTTTTGGAGAGATCTTTAAGTATACAGCCAGACTATTCATAAAAGGGGCAGGAGCTGCTGCCTTGTAATTTTTCAAATGTTTGTGTTAGAAAACTCTTGGAACAAGAAAACTTGGCCCAGCAGGCAGAGTAAATCCCTCGTCTACTTCTGCTGTTGATACCTAGAATAAAGGTTACAGTAGTGTAAACTGTATCAGGCAGTGTGGGCAAAGGAAATTACAAGGGCAAATAGCTGAAGAAGTTTTTAAAAGCCTAAGTCAGAAACAGGAAGCTTGCTGGAGACTTAACACATCTGGCAAACTACCAAGAGGGCAAAGGGGAATTTTTAGAGAATTAGAGGATCTTGCTGAAAAAACTGAGAAGGGATTTGCATTACATGTCACTACAAGGGATATCAGACCGGAAACTATTCCCTTCCTTTGAAGACATTTAGTGTCTCACTACATACAAATGTTTGGACCAATTTTAATGTTTTATTATTTGCAGAATCACAGGGTGGTTGAAGTGGAAAGGGCCTAAGTAGATCATCCAGTCCTACTCTGTTGTCTGAAGAGGGACATCTAGAGCCATTTGTCCAAACAGGTTGAATTCACCAGGGGTAGAATCCCCACAGTCTCCCTGGCCAATTGGTGGTAGTTCTTAGTCACTCTCATAGTGTTTCTTGATATTCAGAGATAACCTCCTGAGTTTCAGTCTGTGCAAATCATCTCTTGTCTTGTTATGGGGCACCCTCACTATATTTATACACATTGATGAGCTCCCCTGAGCCTTCTTTGCCAGGCTGCACAGCATCCACAGCCTCAGGTTTTTGTCATCCATCCAGGTCATCAAGTAACACGTTATAATGGGCCAGACCCAGTTTGGACCCCTGGAGTAGACCACTAGTTACTTGCCTCAGACCTTGCACTGCTCAGCAGTGCTGTCAGTGCCCAGCTGTGCAGGCAGTTTTCAGTCCACTTTGCTTCTGCCCATGTACCTATGTCAACAACTTGTCTATGAGGGTGTTATCCAATACAGTGTCAAAGGCCATACTGAAGTCCAGGAAAACAAAATCTGTTGGTTTCCCTCCAGCAAAATCAGTCATTTCATCACAGGTTTATAAGCCATGACTTCCCCTTAATGAAGCCATGTTGTCTTTGTGGAGGTGGTCAGAGGACTGGAGCACCTCCCTTATGAAGACAGGCTGAGTGAGTTTTGATGGTTAAGCCTAAAAAAGTGAAGGCTCCAGGCAGACCACAGCAAGAGGGCCTAAAGGAAATATGAGGAGGTCTCTTTATCAGGCAGTGTAGTGATCGGATGATGGGTAGCAGAGTAATAGTTTTAAACAAAAGGAGGATAAGTTTAGAAGAGGAAATTTTTTGAGTCAAAGGGTGGTGAGGCACTTGAACAGGTTGCGCAGAGGAGCTGTGGATGTCCCATTATCCCTGGAAGTGTTCAAGGCCAGGATGCATTGGTCTTTAAGCAACCTGATCTAGTGGGAAGTCTTCCTGCCCTTGAAAGATCTTTAAGATCCTTTCCAACTCAAAACCATTCTAGGATTCTGTGACCCACAAGCAGGTGGTGCTTTGTGTTGTGAAGGTTCCTTCTCTAGGTACACAATTTTGGCAGTGTATTATGGAAGATGTTCTGGGTTGCAGCTAACCACTGGTGCCTTTACAATAAGATAAGCAGTGTTTACAACTAGATTCACCTCAAATTTCTGCATGACTTTTTAAAAAAACTAAGTCTTTAAAATTATTAAAATACATTTTTCATAATTGTAAAAACTTTCTTATGTCTTTGGTAGAGTTATTTGAAGAGTTGTTTAAAAAGCAAAACTAGCTTTTTATGTAAAAGTGACTTACTTTCTGTTACATACTGTCCTCAAATTTTATTTTAAATATCTGCAACTATTCGTATCCAGTTTAATTAAATCTGACTTTAGGATTTTGTTTTCTGTTGCCAGCTGTAACATATGCAAGTCATGATTTTTTTTGTAAAGCAGATGGCAGGTATGAAAGAAAATACAGAAAAATGAACTTGGATGAAATGCTCTATGAAAGGGGAATCAAAATGTGCCATGGAATTAGCCCAGGAGACCTGCCTGCTTATGTTTACTGCAGTAGAACAATCCAGCTTTACAAGTAAACAGAACTATGTTGATTGAAGTACGAGTTTCAAGCCTTTCTGTTTGCAAGCTAATGTGAAACTCCCACTGAAGCACATGTTAATTGTTTATACCTAGGATATATGAGTGATGAGAGGAGGCCCTCAGATTTCAGCAGGAAGCTTCACAGCACACATATTTCTCCCTGCATATGAAAATAGTTAAAATGCATTTGTATAACTTAGTTCTATAGCAAACTTGGAGTCATATTCTCATGTATAAGCATATTTTGCTCCAACTGACAAAAAGACAACAACCCCTGAAAGTAACTGCTAGATGAAATAATTTTCCTTGTTGGAGCACTCAAACTTCAGTTCTCTTTCCATAAGAAGTACAGGTACTAGGTATTTGAACTAGCACTTAACAAATCTGTTAAGGATTTTTATGAGGAAATGTGGCTTAACATGTTTTGTCACAAAGCAGTTAGGAAAAAAATCCCTTAATGTGGTATTGATCATGTAGTGGATAACTACATATGGTTTATACATGTGCTGAAACCTGTATGTGATTGTTCCTGCCAAATATATATTTGATCTCACAACAATTGTAGAACATCGAGATTTGATATTTTTTTTTTTTATTACTTCTTACATCCATATCTGTTTCTCAGCAAAAATGGAGTAAACATGGTTTGAATCTCTTGAGTGGTAATATTTAGTTGCCTCTCACTATAATTTAGGATTTCTGTGCCTCATTTTGTTGGAATAACATGTTGAATAGCTCAGAATTTTGCTTGCTCATCTGATAAATTTTTACCTCTGATGAATTTGTTAGGTGTGGAATACTTTCATACCTGAACCTTAGTCCAGTTCTTTGAGTGATGTGCAGTCTGAGTATAAATTTTCCTGTGTGCACTGTCAGACAATGTATTGGTTTTGCATGGCCTGGTGTTTGGCAGCAGTGGGGGGCCACAGAGGTGTTTTCTATGAGAAGCTGCTAGAAGTTTTCACCATGTCCAGCAGAGCCAATCCCTGATGGCTCTGAAGATGGACATGCTGCTGGCCAAAGCTGGGCCAGTTAGAGAGGTTGGTAATGCCTCTGTGATAACATTTTTAAGGAGAAAATTTAAAAAAGTGGGGGCACAGTTTTTTCTAGCCAGATGATGCCTATGTGACTAGGATCCAAGTTACAAAGTGCTCATATAGCTTGAGTTACAAGATATCAATATAACCTGCTAAATAATGACTGTTGATATCTATATAACCTGATACCTATATAACCTGAATCATAGGTTTTTTTATGCCTATATAACCTGAATCATATTTTTTATACCTATAAAACCTGATATAAATAACTTATACAATATAATGGCTAGTATAGGGTTAACTAGTAGCTTAATGATGAATAGAAAAAAAGAAGAGAAAACTCTCTAGGTGGATAGCTTCAGAGATAGATAAGTATAGTACTAATGAAAAATTGGCAAGTGCAAAGCCAATTAGCCACAAAACAAAGGATTTTGGCTGGTTAAGACCAAACAGACCAAGGAACACGGAAACTTTGGAGCACTGCATGCTCCAAAGGGAAATTTGAAAAGTTCAGAAGAAGACCTTGGAAACCTTCATCAAACACCCCTGACGAGCCACGAATTGGGGAGATGCAAGCACAGTGCAGAAGAATAATCCAATAATCCATGAGATCATGCTGTGCAAATTAGTTCTGGTGCATATATGATGATGTTATAGTGCCGTGGCGATACTAAACAATACTTCATGTATAAATACACCACAGCACTTGACAAAGATGTGTGACTTAGGCAGATATATCCCCCTCACCACCAGTGCTGCAATAAACAAATACATGCTCTATAGATGTTGGTCTGTGGAGATTTATATCCAGCCTATCTTTTGTGCATCACAAAGAGGAGGAGGAGGTGAGAACATGTGAGGGAAACAACATGGAGACACCAAGGTCAGTGCAGAAGGAGGGGCAGGAGGTGCTCCAGGTGCCAGAGGTGAGATTCCGCTGCAGGCTGTGGTGATTGATGACCATGGTGAAGCAGCCGTGCCCCTGCAGCCCATGGGGATCCATGGGGGATGCAGAGATCCACCCACAGCCCATGGGGATCCACAGGGGATGCAGAGATCCACCCACAGCCCATGGGGATCCGTGGGGGATGCAGAGGTCCATCCACAGCTCGTGAATGCTCATACTGGAGCAGGTGGATGCCTGGAGGAGGCTGTGATCCAGTGGGAGACCCAGAGGAGGGAGGAGGTCTCTGCTTCCAGGCTGGAGCAGCCTGTCCTTGAAGGACTGCACCACACAGAAGAGTGACCCACACTGCAGCAGTTTTGGGAGGATTGCAGCTCATGAGATTGGAGCCATGCTGGAGAGCTTCACAGAGAACTGTCTCGTGGGAGGGACCCCACAGTTTCACAGGGAAGGACTACTCTCCCGAGCAGTAGAAGAAGATCTATGCCTTTTCTCCCTGCACTGTCAGTGGAAAGGAGGGAGGGGCTGGAGGGCAAAAGGTGTTTTTAGGGGCTTATTTTACTTCTCGTTATCCTCTTCTGATTTGGTTAGTAATAAATTCACTTTGCAACTTTAAGTTGAGCCTGTTTTGCCCTTGAAGTGTTTTCTCCTGGGCGTTATCTCAACTCAGGAACCCTTCATTAATTTTTTTCCTCTCCTCTGCCCAGCTGTGGGAGGGGAGGGTGAGTGAGTGGCTTTTGTTGGTGCCTGGTGTTGGGCCAGAGTCAAACCACAACACACAAAGGCTTTTTTAAAGTACTGTGTAAGGCTATCTAAGTGTATTTACTTTCAGACTCAGGCAAGATGTTGCAGAGATGTAATAGGTAACATTTTTAGAAACTATTGGAAAGATTAAAAAAAGTCCCTCGTGAGTTTAAAATCATAGAATCACTGTAAAAGAGAAGCAATGTAAAATGTCTCACAAGACCTGATTTGACGATTTTGATTTTTGTTTAGGGGAGGTGATTCGTCATTTATAAAATGGTAGATGCTTGCATGTAAAAATCCAATCTCTTGGGTTTTTGTGTTTAAACTAGACAAGTAGTTGTTAGCAAATGCCTGTGAACATTAGTACTGTGGGAAATTTTTGAACTGTGATTTCTGAGGTGGGTAAAGTTGTAGGGGTGTGTATCAAAAAAATAATGACTTTGACCTATTCCTCCCATATTTATTTGGAGTATCTGAGGTTGACTTAGTATCTCTGAACCTGTTGGTATCTCTGATTGTGTTCGTTTGGAACATTCTAGAGCTGTTTTTTTTGCAGTCTTTGTCCTTAAACTTGTGTGCTCTTAAAACCATATAGAATCTTGTCCACTATCCACAAGGTCCTTTTGGCTGTACTGAGAAAGAGAGAGCAACATGCCTAGAGAGGAAGATAGCAGTATGGTGTGCTATGAAAAAAACCATACTAACATGGGCCTTGGAAAAAAGGAGGCTGCAGAATTAGATCTAGGGTTTTTGAAAAGTAGGATATTTTGAGCAGGGAGAATAAGTGGAAATTTAAAGGTGTTTTGTTTTTTCTTAATATTTATTTCTACTCTATCTAAAGTATAGGTGGTTGAAACTTTCATTTGCCTTATATTTAGGTTTGCATAAGGGCAGTAACATAGGAAAAAAATGAAAAGTGAAAGATCTAGACAAAACCAGGTCATTAGGAAAAATGCAAACTCTTTTCCCTGTTAACAAAAAAAAACCTTGAGAAATGAGAAATTGCAAAGAATACTCAAGAAATCAGAAAAGATGTCCCAAAGGTTGCTTTGTGGTTTTGGGGGTTCTTGGGGCCTAGACCTCCAGAAGTTCTTCAGGGTTAGAAACATGCTTATTTTTAAAACTTGCAGCTCAGCTTCTCATGTAATTAGCCATCTCCAAGACCTTTATGAGAATACAAGCTAAGTGTAGTGAAAAAAAAACTAAATAGAAATGCTGGGTTTTATTTTTTTTTTTGCTTTTTTGTCTCCTCCTGATCTGACCTCTTGCCAGCTGATGAAATGATGTAGACACAAAGCTGCAGTGATGCAGCGCAAAATAGCACAGCCCTATGGAGGTTTCCTGAGCAGCTCTCTGGGAGCTGTCACTTTGTTTTTCTGCTTGTTGGTTTGTACCTGTTTGCGACAGACAGAAGGAATGCATGTGGAGAATGCAGAGCTTGTCTGAACGGAGGTTGTGTTCCCCCAGCTGAACTTGGACTTGCTAAGTGGCGTTTGAAATGCAAGCAGTGACAACCCCACAGAGCCACTCTCTCACTCTCCTGCAGTGGGATGGGGGAGAGATCTGGAAGAGTGAAAGTGGGAAAACTCATGGGTTGGGTTGATAAAGATAGGTTAGTAGCTAAAGCAATAGCTAAAGCAATAGCTGCATGAACAAGCAAAGATAAACAAGGAAGTCATTTGGTATTTCACATGGTAAGGCTGTTCTTCGGACAAGTTATGCAGCTGTGGGATGAGTGGGTTCATGGTGTGCTTGGTGAAGATCTGGCTGAAGGGCTGTGGGGGTTGGGGGGCGGTTTACTTTTTCCCTTGGTAAAAGTTGAAAATTTTTCCCATTATCATGTTAAAAGACATAAGCAGGGCGGCTCCCAACGTTTTTAATTGCTCAAGACAAAGGAATGGGGTGGGGGGCTGATTGGCTTGCTTGATTGCTGGTGGGGGAGGGTGTTGAGGATTCAGGGTGGTTAGGGGCTTGATTGCTTTGTCCTGCCTGGGGGACACTCGCCGGCTCGAACGTGGAGGAGAGAGGTTCTTTTTCTTCTCTGCGGTTTGCATCTGCCTGCACCCCTGCGCTGCATCCACCTCCTGCTTCTGAAAACAGTGCTGAGCACCGGGACCCAGGAACGGTGAGTGGAATCTTCCCTCTCCCATCTGGGACACGGCCCCGCCACCTTGCCTCCCTGCTCCTGCTGTGCTGCCTGGCTGTGAGAGGCCTGCCCTGCTCCTCACCCTGACCGCATGGAAGAAAAAAGTGCCTGTGACTGGAAAAGGGACTGCATTTTGTTCTGTCTTATCACTGATTTTTTCATAGCTGATGTTCTTGTTTGTCTTGTAGATACATCAGTAAAGAACTGTTATTCCTAAACCCATACTTTTCTGCCTGAGAGCCCCTTAATTTCCAAATTATAGCGAACTGGGAGGGAGGGGATTTTCACTCTCCATTTTAGGAAAGGCTCCTGCCTTTTTCTGGCAACACCTGTCCCCTAAACCAGGACAAGGGCAGAGCTCAAGGGTTGCAGTGAACAGGTCCACATCTGGCTGGTGACTGGTCACCAGCAGTGTTCCTCAGGGATCAATCCTAGGGCCAGTTCTGTTCAATTTATCTCCCAGGAATCTGGATGCAGATTTGAATGCACTGTTAGCAAGTTTGTTGATTCCAAGCTGGGAGGTGCTGCTGGCCCTCCTGAGGGACAAGAGGCTTTGCAGAGGCATCTGGGTAGCTCGGGGCATTGGATAGTGATAAAAGGGATTAAATTTAACAAACCAAATTGCACCTGGGATGGAGTAGCACTTGAAACATGTCTAAATTGAGTGAAGAGTTGCTGGGGAGCTGCCTTGCAGGAAGGGGGCTAGGATTGCAGCAGGCTCAGTATCAGGCAACAGTGTGAGCCTGGGCAGCCCAGAGGGCAAACCATGTCCTGGCATGCATCAAACACAGTCCAAAGAGGTGATTATATGTGACAGCTACAGCTGGTCTGTAGCTGCACAGATAAAATTGGCCATAACAGACCCCAACTCGACCAGCCTAGTTTGTAAGAGAATAGAAGTGAACAAGTGCCTGGGAAAGATTTGAGTTCCAACCAGGGAGCCCAGCCAATTCCATTCAATCCTGAGTGCAGGCATATCATTGGGCAGTGAGCTGGGTGGTGTTAAGAACTTGATCAATCAGGTGTTAAAGTGTGGGAATTTCGAACCCCCTGTAAAAGATGCTGTGCATCAATAAATCTGGTCTGTTGTCACATGAACTCGATGTGTTCAGTCATGTGCCTGTCTCCAAAGCTGTGACATTATTCTGCTGTATTCACTGTTGGCACAGCCTCACAGTTGGGTATTGTGTGCATCCCACCATGTAAATAGGATGTGATGGTTCTTGAAATAATCCAGAGGAGGGCAACAAAGCTGAGGAAGGGACTGGCAGGTATGTTCTCTGAGGAGCAGCTAAGGACACTGGGCTTATGCAGTTCAGAGAGAAGGAAACTCAGGGATGACTACACTGCTCTCTGTAGCTTGCTGAGGAGGGGCAATGGAAATGCAGGTGCTGATCTCTTCTCCCTGGTACACAGTGCCAAGACTGGGAATGGCTGAAAGCTGTCTCAGTCAGTAAGGTTTGTACTTGACATAAAGAGGTATTTCTTTACCAAGACTAAACCCTGTGGAACAGTCTTCCTGGAGAGCTGGTCATGCCTGGCCTTCTCTTTCAGCATTTAAGAGTCATTTGGCCACTGCCTTTGATAACATGCTTTAGCCTTTGGTCAGCCCTGAAGTGGTCAGGCAGTTGGACTGGATGATCAGTGTGGGTCCCTTCCAACTGAGATAGTCTGTTCCCATATATGCATGAAATAGGCAAATAAGAAACTGGAAGATGATCGAATTTCACTTTAGCAGGATTAAATATTGTCTTGTTGTTCTTCTTAACAATTGTGACTAGAAGTTGAAGTGTTTTGATGACCCCACAGTTCATTTTTGTACACATTTTTGTTGAAGTAAAATTTTCTCATTCAAACCATTTCCCATCATGATGTAAAGAACCTTTCCCCCTTCACTTTACTAGAACAATATAAAAGATCTTTCCATTCTCATTTGAGTTTCACTGCAAGCAATGATCCAAGATGAACTTCACTTCCACTTGTTGAAGAGCATATAATATACCATATAGCTGGTTGCTGAGTTGTAGTATACTTCAGAAATTATTGTTGTTTGCATACAACAGCTATTGTGCTCCCTATCCAGTAAGTCGTTATATTTTTCATAGCCTAACTCACCAACAAAAAAGACTCAACCTTTCCTCCTATGCCAATCCTCCAAAACCCTAAGTGCTACTGAAACATCCAGTCTATCTAGTAAAGCACTTTACCACCTATGTACTGGACCCATATTTATCACAGGTAAATTATACAGATGGTGTTTCACCACTGAAAACTTGAGTTTCTTCACAGTGAAGCCATCAGTACTGCTGAGCCTCTTGGACTTCTCTGAAGCAGTGTCCATCATTTGTTGGTTGTGGTTTTTAAGGCTTCAAGACCTGGAATCAAGTTAGTGGCTTATTTTTGTTTCTTGTTTAAAGGAAAGGTTATCGCTTTCCAATTTCCAGTGAAAAGCCTCACTATTTGAGTCTTGATAATAATTTATAAATGCAGGACACACCATGAAATTATTTCAAAAACAATGTCTACTGATACATATTCTTTCCAAATCTAAATGTTATAGGCACTGAAGAGTGAGGTCTTTATTAAGATAGGCGATTATATCAAAGTCTAGATATGTATTATGGTGAAATGTGTCATGCAAAGCTATGTATCTCAATGTTTAAAAGATGAAAAAAATCTTGGAATAAATATTGTGAGATTTTAAAAATTTGAAAAAAGTGCAATTGCTTTCTGAATGTTAGCATAATGAAAATATGCCTATGTGGGTAAAAATTAAACCAGTAAAGTTGTTCATAGGTACATGACTTTAGCAGCTGGTTGCTAATTAAAATAGAAGCTATTCTGCCACCTATTTCATATTACAAACAGGGACTGGTGAAGCTTCTGATTCAGCGCTTTGTAGTATGGAAAGAGAATCATAGATTATAAACAAACTTAATTGCTTTGCTGAATTTGTTTCTGTATCTGTATTAGATAAGACTGAAAGAATCATCTGACTTTTACAATCAGTAAGAATTGCCAGTGGCAAATGCACATCTCATGGAACATATTTAGAAGTATGAAGATAACTAATTATACCAGGTAGATTAATAGATTATATGCTAGATTATAGCTCTGATAATGTACCACCATATGATGGTCTTGTCTGACTGTATGCAAATATATTTGTGGGATTTCCATGTGGTCTTTGGCAGTGCATTTGGATGATTTGGATGAATACAACATCTGAGTCACTCTGGGGTCTGTGTGTGACAATGTGTATTTATGAGATCATCTGGGGGCTGTTGGCTCTGGCCCTGGAGGTTTGCATTTGCATCCTAGCAGTCATACTTGCCATTTAGGCAAAGGCTCCACAAGGACTAGGGCAGGCAGCAAAGGTGAGGGAGGAGCCAGACAGGTGTCCCTCAACAGCAGGAATCATGCAAACAGTTGACCAAATGGTGAGGCATGCTTGGCAGCTGCTGAGTGGGGAGCAGTCCCCAAAGCATAACCTTGTATCATAAGCACTTCAGTGGTTTTTGGTAGGCAAAACAGGAGATTAAAAAAAAAATAAAAAAAATACATGGCAGCTGCAGAGTTGAGGAGTACTCCCAGTGCAGGCAGCTCCGTGAGCAGCTGCAGTGCAAGCTGTGAGTTGTACCCTGGATGGGGGGAAGTGGTTCCCTGGCCACCGGCCCTGACCTGGCACTGGCTGTTTGCCTAACAAAGGGTGTGGAAACCGGTGGCACTAGACAGAGACAAGGTTATGTTGTCTGTGGCAGTCACTAAGGGACGCTGTAGAACCCAAATAAACAAAGAGGAGACTCCAGGCTAATTACTGTAGCCGAGAGGCACATGTAAGGGGCATGAAGTGTGTGTGAGGAACGTGTCCACAGACCATAGGGATACAAAAACCCAGAGGTCCTTTTGTTTGGGGTCCCAACCCAGAGCCATCAGCTCGAGCTGTTGTGTTGTTGCTGCACCACGATTAAATGACTTAAAGGAACCCAGTGTCTGGGACTGTGCTCCAGGAAACCTGTCTGATTGTGAGAGAGATGTGTGTAGGGAGTCAAGTGAGACACCTTTTGGCTTGCTGAAGCTACCTGCTATGAAGGGGCTTTGGTACCAATACATGAAGTTTGGGGTGGTGCAAGTGTGACTGCTGGAGTGACATCAGAATGGTCGGACATGAATGTTTCCTTAACTTATCCAGTAGTCCCCTGCAAGAAAAGGGAAAGGAACAAATGAAAGAATAAATGTATGGTTTTAATTTTTTTCTCCCTGTCCTAAGAAGCTTGCATTAGCTTGTTAGGGTATTCAGGAGGCTGTGTGAACTGGGGAAAGATTACTTTTGAATGATATGAAGTTTAGAAAAACAGAAAAGTTAAGAAGTGGTTCACAAAATTGTACAGTTTCTGTTTGTCTGGAGATTGCATATGGGATAATGTGAACCCTGATCCTGCAGTGAGAGCCTGTACGATTGCTGTGGTAGTGGATGAGATGCTTATGCTTTAGGCATCGCTAGGCTCGTATAGACACATGGCTAACATTTTTTCTGTTTTTTTCTTATTCATATCTAAGAAGGGAGTAAACCAGAACAAACTTGCCAGGGATGTGGTAGACAGTTTTAAGATAGATTGGACAGATTACTAGATAATCTCGTGATGGCTCTTTCCCATGAAAAGTAAATGGGCCAGATGACTTCCAGCTAAGATTCCATGTTTTAAAACTCTAAAGCCTACTTGCATCTTCCCTGAAGGATTAAATTGCAAAGGTGTGATCTTAAATACTTTAGTAGGTTTGTAATAATCTCTATGATGCTTTTATTGTGGAGCAAGAAAGCTCCACAAAATATAAACCAGGAAATAGAATGCTTTTATTTGCTGTTGTCAAATATGCTTATGTCTACTTCCTGGCTGGCAGGTATTTGAAGCCATGCCACAGTCGTCTTTGGTGCCATCCTTAGTGTCTCTTCTTGCCAATTTAATGTTCCCTGCATGAGGCATGCACAGAGCCCTAAAAGCAGCATTTGTCCAGTAAGATAAGAATATTGGCTTAACTGATGATTTGCTTGAATATATCAGGAAAAGTTACCTGAACATCTTTAATACACATGCATATACATATGTCTTATTTAGATGTACATGTGTATGTATGTGTATATATATATATCTTCTATATAAATTTCACAATGCCTAAGAGAATTAATTTTAATATATTATTTTGCAATAATATATTAAAATCTTATATGCAGTCTTATATGCATATATTAATATGCAATTTATATGCATATGTCTGTATGTTTAAGCGTTCCGTTTACTAGACTGTGATATGTATTTCTGCTATGGGCATAGATTCCAATATCTCATTAAAAACTAGACTTAAAACTGAAAGGCCTCTGCTGTAATTAGCAGCTGATTGTACTTTAGATACTAGATCAGTGGCATGCTTATCAGTACTTAACGATGTGACACTGACAACACAGCTATTGTGTGACAGCTCTAAGTTGTCTAGAGGAATGGAGAATTTTTCATTCCAGCTTGGACAGCTTGGTGGTAGAAAAAAGGTGAGAACAGAGAGGGGCTTTGTTTCAGGGACATGTGATGCAGAAAGAAAACTTTTTTTTGTAAAGATGAGGTCTTAGATGACATGAATAACTTGTTCTCCCTACATTCTCACAGACAAGAACACATCTGTATCTGATAATCCAGCTCAGTTTGTGAAGTTTTACTTTCTTCTTCCTTTTCTTAGAATTTATCATAAGGGAGATATCTGAGAAGGATATCTGTTCTTACAGAAATGATACTGATTCACAGGAACTCTGAGTTTCAGAAGTAGTGCATTTTAAAGCAAGCAAAATGTGAATTTAAGATTTAAGTGCTGGATGCTGGTCTGTTCCGTGAAGAGTCTGGGTAAAGTGTAGAATGGCCAGGTGGTTCTGGGGAAGGGAAAGACAATGGGTGCTCGTAACTCCAGCTGGTTTCTTAGTGATTGACATGATGAGTCCTAAACATGGGTAAAATCTTGGCAGCATTTAATTAGATCTGTGAGGAGAGTGGAAGTAATTTTACCTAACTTTTATACAGAATTAGATTTTCTTTATTTAACCAAAATACTAACAAAAGATTTCCAGAATCAAAACTATCATAAATGGGTTTATTGTGTTACATGTTTTTATAATCATATATGTGCACTCTATTATGTCTTGTATGTGCTGAAAGGGAAAGAAATGAGAGCCTAGAATATTTAAGGAGTCTGGCCATGCAAAGTGATGACAGAAGCAAAAACAAAATTAATTTCGGAACCCTTAAGAGTCCCAATTGCCATAAAATTACTGCTGTGCTCAAGTTTATTTTGGCTCATTTCCTTGGGAGAATCTGCCTTTATTATTGTTTAGAGAACAGAGTTGGGAAAGAGTGTTTGGGGTGGAAACAGAGCTCTTTCTTAGGATTCTTTTTTCATTTAATTTACTATTTGTGCTTGGCAGTACTTGGTATTGTACTTAGGAGTTTTAAAGACACTGATTCTTGCTTAAAGGTCTTTGGAATTAAATAGCCGTGAGGAAATTTCTCCATGGTGGAGTCAGGCTGGTTAACTGGTATTCCCTTACCCCCCAGCACTGCCAACCCTTTAATCTCTTTTTTTCAGCAGTGATAGTTGGAACATTTCCCAAAATGCCCAGATTCCTCCAATGTTTCAGATGAAAATTTCTGCCCAGAAGATGGCGCATTTGGACAGGACCTGAGACCTGGTTGAGCATCTAAAACTAAATCTCTGATATTGAACTTTCCTCACTGGTGTTAACATTACACAGTGATTGCACAGTGATATGTACACTTTTTGCTCCACAGAAAAGAAGGGGCATATTGTGTCCCTCAGTATCCTTGGAGATAGTTCTTTTGAAAAGTGGATGTTAATCTTTGATTGCTTGTAAAGTTGAAGCCATTCTGTTTAAACTGAACAGTGCCACTTTGTTTCTAAAATGCAGGAAATGATAGAGGTGATTTTGGTGAATGTGGGCCATGAAGAGTACAGTAATTTCACGACTATAAGGTGGACCCTTTTGACTAAAATTTTGATCAAAACCCAGAAGTGCCTTATAATCCGGTGCACCTTATATATGGACAAAGTTCGGAAATTTGCCAACCTGAAAGTGTGAGCCACAAGAGCCATGGCAAGAGCTGGCAGCCACAACAGCCACAGGGAGAGCTGGCAGCGGATCCTCGCTGCAAAAAAAAAGGTGCACCTTATAGTCCAGTGCACCTTATATATGGACAAAGTTCAGAAATTTGCTGACAACCCAGAAGTGCACCTTATAATCCGGTGTGCCTTATAGTTGTGAAAATACTGTACCTGAATGGGGTGTGAAAACCTACCAGGGAGAATGCTGACCTCTTGGTGCCCCTCTCCTGGGAACTGTACCTTCACATCCCCACCATGGCCCCTCTGATAGCTCTCTATACTTCCTTCCTGCTGCTCAGCATTGTACTTAGAAGTTTCCAGAGGGAAACAAGAGGAATTGTGAGTGAGACAGCGTATCACCCTTACCTGCTGTATCACTAACCCCTATCCTGGACTACATCAGCATACCCTGACACATTTCTTTCCTTTAAGACATTAGTGTAGCTCATTTCTGAGTGAATTTTACAGTTATCTAAAAGTAATGCATGGTAAGTGAATTTCTAGCAAAATTTGTGCATAATGTAATTCTAAAATGCTTGTATTCTGTTGTGCAATCAGAAATCAATTATGAACTTGCATATTCCATGCATAGTTAGCATTGAAAGAGTATGATGTGATTCTAGTGTCCTAAAGCTTAGATGAAGTCAACTCAAATCTGCTGCTAATGGGTGTTCACTAGACAAGCTTTTTTGCTTTGTCTGGTAAGGATTTTGTGGCATAGTTTGGTGGGGTTATTTTGTAGGTTTTGTGGGTTTGATTTGGTTTAAGGGTCTTTTGTTTTTTGTTGTGGGGTTTTTTTTGTTTGTTTTTGTTTGAGTTTTTTTTGTTTGTTTGTTTGGGTTTTTGTTTGTTTTTTTTTTTTATTTTTGTTTGGTTGGTTTTTTGTTTAGTTGTTTTTTTTACCATGAGAATATCCAGAAATGATAATGGATTTGGATTATGAAGAGAAATCTTCATACGTATCTTCTTAGTACATTGATACTGAAATGAAGAAGCTGCAATACCAGCTCCCAATTGTACAAGCAGATCCTTATAACCACATCTCTGAACTCTCATGTATTAAGAACTGTTTCTTCTTACACTTGAAATTGGAAAGTTTTAATATCCTGGCATAAGGCTTGTTTCTTTTATCAGTTACTATTTCTAATGACTTTATCGTAATGGTATCTAAATATGACAATTACAGAAATCTGTAAGAAATTTTAAAAGCTAATATTTTGTCACAGGCTTTTTAGGTTGGATTTCTCCTACTAATGTTGATATTTGCAGTCTACATGGATCAGAGTAAATATTTTCATTTGATTTTGAAAATATTTTGAGGTGCTTTATATTAAGTATGGAGTTACAAATATAAACACTTGCTCGTGGCTGGCATAGACATTTTTCTTCCTCACCTGTGTCCTAATAGCAAACCTGTGAAAAGCAGAGAAATGCTCTGTGAATAATTTAACTTCTGTCTTTTCTTGCTTTTCTTGAAAGAAATCGGGAAGTAGTGAGCTTTCTCAACAATGAGCTCACAAAAATGAAATTACTGTTCATTCACCCACTCACTCTCATCTGTGAAGATAGATTCTGAGCATAAATGCAGATGCATGAGGGGAACTTTTCCGGCTTTGTCACATCTAAAAAACTGTAGTGGACCACTATAGTCTGAGCCATATCCCTACAATTTCTATGGCTCTATCATAGAAGATGTGTGTACAATATGTGATTAAATTAAGGAGAAGAAAGATGTTGTTACTACATAATATTTCTTACTGAGCTTTCCAGAGAGTGCTTATGCTGATACTGCAAGTCCCTGATCAAGCCCAGAAGATAATCAAATTTGATAGTCAGAATGATCAGTAACACTGAAAAAGCTATCAAATACCCTGGTTACAGGTAAGTCTTTAATTTTGGCTGTACTCATATGCTGCACACCAGTGTGTGTTAGATGCATCCACTTCACCCAAATAGCAGTAGTAGAGGAGTTGTACCAGGGGAGAATTTATTCTGCTTTGTGAAAATATAGCTGCACGTGCACATCAAAAAACTACCCTTGGTTACAGCTGTCCAACAGTGCCTCATGAGCTGGCTTCATTTTTATACATCTACATTGCCATACACATGTTTTAGGTTAAAATAACTCAGCATCTATTAATCTTTGTAATGGGCCCTTAGAGATCTGCTTCAAGGCTGCCTTATCTTGTTCTCCTTTTCTGTTAAATCCATGGCAATGTCTTTAGAAGATGTTTTCCTAATCCTCTCCTGGATTTCAAGTTTGGTTTTTTTGTACTACATTGAGCTCCCAGATGCAGGAGAATTACTGTTGTTTGCTTGATGAGTTATTCATCTGCCAGGAAGCTCCATAAGTCAGATCACTTTCTCCTATAGTTGCTCATTCAGCCATGCACAGAAGCTGAGTCATTGGCTACAAGGAGTTAGAATAGTGTTTTGTATAACTTTTAGAATAGTTCAATAAATAATTTTCAAAATTGGACAGGTCTAATCACCATTATTAAAAGTTTTTATGCCAAGAAAACTTTATTTTAAAACCACATAGAGCCATAGACAATTTGTTTAGACGAGACCTTACAGTTGATATAGTTGATGTTCCTACGAGGAAATTTTGGCTGACTTGGATTTGTTCTAGAATGGAGATCAGTAGAGCTTAAACCCCAGTAAGTGTAGTCCTCTGGTTTGCAGCTGTTCTACTGATTGGTGCCAAGTCTGCTGATGCTAGGTGCAACCTCTTACTTGAAATACTTTTCCCCCTGCAATTCAGCCTTACAAGCCAGGAAAGGACATTTACCTACCACTGGACAACTTTGCTAATTTTTTTACTTTTGAGGATCAATGCACAATTCTAATGTTTACTCCAGACAGTGAAATGAAAGGTCTTTGTATTCCACATAGTCCCACCTCTAAATGCCTTGCTTTTTCTTCCAGAGAAAACACAGAGTTAGGATTAAAAAGGTAATTTGGCAAGCTGCCAACTTAGAGATTTTTATCCCTTCTCATCTAGCTATGTCTGCAGAAATACTTTTAATTGAATTGCACTTTTGTTTCTACCCCTGTAAACTTGCCTGGTAGTGTTAAAATTAGTGGATGTTTATTTGCCAACCAGGCAGCACAGCTACTGCTCCTGGGACTATTGCAGCTTTCCCATTGAGTGTGCCTGCAGGTGCTTTTCCGAGTCTGCTTGCAGTTACAACTGTAGTGGAAGTATTTCCATTCACTACATAAAACAATGGATCAGACCTTAATGAATAATGAAAAGACTACAGTAACAGATCTCTTTTTCATTTGCGTTTGCATGAAAGTTTCAATATAAAAGGTTTCTAACATTGTTACTGAGTGCATTAAGCAAACTCTTTTATATTCTTTTTTGCTTCTATAAGGCGAGAGTCTACTTTACTTTCTACAATAATCTCTATCTATCTAACTTACATCTTTTTGGGAGATGTATATTTGCAGTCTCTTTTGAAGATGAAGAAAACTATATGGATTGAGTTACACTTAGTAGCTCTATTTCATGAGAACTAAAGAAATGAGTTTTTCAAAAATATATCTTTGAAGTTAATAAACAATTGTTTTTCCAGAAATATGGGCATTTCTTTGTGAAGACTTGACATAGAAGTTGAATTACAAGCTGCAACAAGCAGCCTGAACTGGACATTATAGGTAAAATAGAAAAATTTTCTTCCTATTCTGCCTAAAATAAAAAATTTTAAAATCTCAAAGCGTACTGTTTATTGCGGCTTATAAGAGATATCAACTTGTGAGTATAATTTTATTATAATATTTTATATTAAGGGGAAGAAAATCATATTGAGAGTTTAAGTCACATGAAAAATAATTACTTAATTTGTACAAAAATTTAGAAAATAATTAAGGGTTTAGATACATACGAATTATTTGGTAAAATTAGAAAAACCTAACAAAAACGAAAATCACATAAAATTCTCATATTGCCTTTCTTACGTGCCTAATGAAAGAATGATGTTATAGCCATTAAATTGGAGTACAGTAATTTCACAATTATAAGCACCTGATTATAAGCTGCACATCCGGGTAGCTGGGTAGACCATGGGATATGTCCATATATAAAATGCACCTGAATATAAGCCTCACTTTAAAATTTTTTTATTTTTTTTAAGTAAAGATCCATGTGTGACAAAAAACCAAATTAGTAACAGAATCCCATCAGCGCGGGGTTTGGTGTCAGGTACTCACGTTGCAAACAGTTTTCATACACCAGTGAAGCCTTTAAAAGCAGCCCCAGGCACCCTACCCAGCCGGCTTGCACTTCCAGGTTGGCATTTCACTGGGATTTGTCCATAAATAAGCCGCACCTGATGATTACCGCACTACTGAGGTAGGCTGGATTCTTCAATGAGAAAGATGCGGCTTATAATCATGAAATTACTGTACTTTGTCCAGTGGTACTTCCAATTCAGTGAAGCTGTTACAAGCTCCAGAAAAAAGTTTCAGATCTCCAATTTTGGATACATGGAAATGTTGTCTGTGTCACCACTAGTGTGGCCAGCAGGACCAGGGCAGTGACTGTCCCTGAGTACTGGGCTCCAGGGAGGTCAAATATCGAGCGCTGTGTGCAGATGTGTGTGCCCCTGCTGAGATGCAATTGGAGAGAGAAGCCTCTGCCTGAATTAAGGTGCCAAGGAGACCGTCTATCAAAGTTAACCATGAAGGTTTTATTGACCAGGAAAGGTGGGGTAGAGAGATAGGGATGGGAAAGATGAGGGTGAGAAGGGAAGAGGGAAAAATCAGGAGCTTGGGTCTTCAGGGTGAGCCGAGACCTTAGG
>VRYO01001463.1:96039482-96070539 GCA_009812075.1 Sialia sialis | reverse complement strand
ATCGCTGCCCATGTATATTCTCTTCTGCCACTTACCTCAGTCATATTATCTTTTGGTTATCAGCTTTTAGTCTGAGGCATCTTTCTGGAGTTCCATTTTACATGTGATGATCTTATGCGTAGGTTTTGTTTCACTGTTTTGCTATCAGAAGCAAATGTTCTTCATAAAGTTAATTAATCCATAGTCTATAACATTTCTTTCTGTGGTGACAGGTCATAGTTGATTATGCGGTACTCACATGCCTTGATACCCGCAACCAGCTAGAGTTTCCAAGAGTCCTGAAATGTCCCAAGACTCACAGTGTTACATCATCCACTGTGAAACTCCTCACCCTTGGGGACGTACTGAGCATTTCCACCTGAACTCATGCATTTATGTTGTTTGGGCTTATGGACTTTTGGCACCTTTAGGATGTTAATTTGCTGGATAAGGTCCAGAATATTATCCGCAATGAAGCTGGTAACAGGTCTGGAACATGTGTCCTACAAAGAACATCTGAGGCAGTTGTGGTTGTTTTGTCTAGAGAAGAAGCTCAGAAGTAACCTTAGCATTCTCTACAAGTACCTTTTAAGGAAGTGGTAGTCAAGTGGGGGTCTGTCTCTTCTACCAGGCAACCAGTAACTGGACAACCAGTCTTAAGCTGCACCAGAGGAGGTTTAGTTTGGAAATTGTTTTTTAAAAAAAATAAATCTGTCAGAGTAAGACTAATTGTTTTTATTTTTTCCCTTTTCAAGATACAAGAGTATTAGGGAAAATGAACTCCTCTTCAATAACTGTGTGAGTAATAATATGTTGTTACTCAGATATGAATAACTTTCTGCTCAGTGATTTGTAGAGAATGTGCGCGTGAATTCCAAAGGGAAATCTATTTCTCCAAATACATCTGGGATTTTTGTTTGGGTTTTTTTTTGTTGTTTTTTTTTTGTTTGTTTGTTTGTTTTGTTTTGTTTTGTTGTTTTTTGATTGGAGAAAGGGGAAATAATTGATGAGAATAAAGGTTGGCACCCTGTTGAAAATCACAAATGATCCTACACTGTTTTGATTTAATTTCATTAAAACTGTTTTGAAGCAATGAAACACTCTCAGGGTTGAATATCGCATGTATCTCATTATCTAGCGCTGGTTGGTAGAAGGATGAAATGAAAAGAGAATAAACTGAGGCCAAGGGAAGAAGAGGTTTTTAGGCAAGACGAAAAGGAAAAGTGATGTTTTTGAATGTTTAACTCATTTTTGTCATGGGTAGTAGATTTCTGGATGTTTTATATGAATTCAGTCATTTGGGCTTGATGGATTGTTCTACAAAGTACTTGGAAATTTCAAAGCTAGTAACTCCAGAAAATTACCATGGAAATAACTTTTTATGTTTCTAATATGCTGTGGCTTTGAGTGAGACTGAGTTTGTCTCATTCAGGCTCCCTGCTACCTTAATACTTGTGTATTCCTATCTCTGCATAAAGGGGCTTCACGCAGAGTGGGGGATTTTGCAAACACAGCAAAATGGCAGAACCTGACTCTTGCCTTTTACATGCTTTGGTTTCTGTTTAGGGTTTTGATGTGTGATTTCGTTAGTTGCTCACTGCCTGTAATCCAAATTGTGTCACAGCATGGTCTTTGGGAAGAGAAGAGGAATAGTTATTAAACCTATTTTCAGTATGAACTGTTGTTAGATGTTTGTAAACAGATTGCATCAACTTTGAAAGGAGGATTATGAAGAATAATTTAGCACAGTGAAAGATTGATAGGTAAGCAGATATTTTAGCAATTTTCTGCTTTGGGATGTATCAAATTAAGTATTTACCTGAGCTGTGAGGGGACATTGGGTGTCCGGTTAAATTATAGCAATAAATGCCTGCAGCAGTGGTGGAAAACAGCAAGGCTGGGCAGTGGCAGCTGGGGTCCAGCAAGCAGTCAGGGGATGTTCCCTCCAGAGGGGATCAGAGGTTGGGGGTTGGAGTCCCCTGTTTTTCTCCTGGTGCACCTGAGCAGATGGTGAGGGTCCATCCCAGTGAGATGGAATGTTGGAAAGGTCCCAGTTCCATGGCTGCTGTTAGGAGCAAGGGCTCACCCATGGTAAAGAGAAGCTCTGTGCAGGACAGAGCTCTGCAGTGGCAGTGAATTCTCTAGGCAGCACCAAAACTCCATCTGTCCCCAGTCTGATCCCGAGAGCAAGAGAGCAAGTGAGGGCCAAGCCCAGCCCCTCATACCTCTGACAAAATCTCATGGTACTTCTGCACATCCTAAGAGAAGTTAAGAGATAGTAGCAAACTGCAGCCTTCCTCCTTCTCCTCCTCCTCCTCCTCACATCCACATCTGTAGTTTCTTAAGCATCATAGTTATCATCTCTTAGGCAACACATGGGAGAAAATTCCCCGAGAAAAAGAAAAAAAAAGGAAAATCCTAACCTCCAACACACAGAGAAGAGATCTTTTCAGGACATTACAAATAAGTCAGATAACGAAAAGTAGCACTGACTACTTTTACAGAAGTTGAAAAGTGAGCTAAACTAAAAACCTCCCCCCCCCCCCTCCAAAAATAAAAATTAATGTTTTAATGAAGGTTTTTTTTTCCATGGAACATATTTTAGCCAGCTGAACTCTTTTTCCACCCCAACTTTTTTTTTGGCAGTCAGCAATCTGAAGCACTTAGAAAGCAGCAGACTTTTTTTTTTAGAAACAATTTCCTAGCAAGTTATCATTATAAAAATGTTTTGAATTCAACAAAGAATATTGTAGATTCACCCAAGCAAGCAACCCTCTCCCCACAACCCCATGCCTTTCTTAATACCTGCTTCCATGAATTTGATATCATCAGAATTTGACATTAAATGAGCAGCTAATCAAAGCAATGGCAGTAGATGAAAGACACAAGGGCTTTTGAGTCCAGGCAAAACTCCTACAAAGAATTTGCTCATATGAGTAATTGGCTGTCATATTATTCCTATGAGAGCCTTTGTATGGAATTTGATTACAAGGGAAAGACAATTTTGAAATGAGGAATTTTCTTTGTATTATCAGAAAACTTCCTCATAGTTTGCTTTTTCTTTTAAGTGTGGAGGCAAAATCCCAATTGCAGAAAGAGAAGTCACATTTTTTTATTCCTTGGGTTACATTTATCTTCATTTATAGAAATATTCTGACAGTGCAAAGAAGTAGAAAACTTCAGGTATTTGTCGGTTAGGCTCTCTCAGTCTACCATATGGCAATGCATAGTTTTAACTCACACGTGATTTTGTTCACTATTCTTGGTGGCAGATTGTTACAGAGCTGTGCTTTAGTTGTTTGAATTCCACTTTTCCTTTTATGCCTTATTTTTTTTCAGTAACTATTACCCCATTATTTTTTTTTTCTATTTAACCTCAGGTAGCTGAACAGAACTGGATGCTACTACTCTAAATTAGTGTTTGAAAAATGCTTTACCACATGAATTATCTACAATTTCATGTGAATAAATGAGCAAGACATTAAAAGAACTATGTCAATTTTTAAAAAATAAATCTCTAATTGCATGATAAGGTATCACAGCAAAAGTGCATCTGATGGGTATGTGTTATCTTTTGCTTCTTCAGAAAGGTGAGGTGGGGGGTTTATTTGCCATTGTAAATTAGAGTAGATTTAGGTTCACGTTTCCACACAGACAGATCCCACTGGAGCAAGTCAGAAACATAATCATTTATGCTTAAGCATTCCTTAATTTGATTTAATCTAAAAGAGACATTTTGTCCCTGTTTGTGTGGTCATGGCAGCATGGAGGGAGTGGAGAGAGAGCTGTGACTGGGATCAAATTCAAGTATTATAAATGCTAAGTATGTAAATAGACTGTACTTTTGACTATAAATGGGAAGTTGAAAGGATGTCTATGAGGTTCAGGCTCAAAAGAGTGGCTTGGCAGAAAACTGGGTTTAAGCTTTTAACTCTACCATAAACTTCCTGAGCGAAACCATGTTTCCTTTGGGTTTCTTTTCCCTTACAATGTATGTAAGAAATAATCAGATTTAGTTTATTTTAAAAGAGTATTATGAAAAGAAGATCACTGCTTTATTCAAAGAACTTTGTTATTAGACACAGCAGCCTGAGAGGCCACATAACTTTGAAAAGTGAACCTGTGATAAAATTGATAGCATACTATTTAAGACTTTACAAAACATAGCTATATCATACAGATGTTACCAGAATATAAGGCATAGTTGGGAAGAACAAGGTCTACAAACTAGAAAGACATTCTAGCTGTCTTAATCTCCGGGATCATAATAATTTTGAATTAATCCACTAACTAAATGAATCTGTTGCATGGTAACACTGTTGATTCATGAGTTAATTGTTTTTTGGACACCATTTTTGTAACACTAAGCAATTGAGTATCTGTTTTATGTTTTGTCTATTTGTGTCTTATTTGTTGTCACTGAACCACCATTCTTTTCTTCCCATAGAAATTTTGTTAAATGCCTTAAACTTTTGTTAGCAATACTGGTTGGCATAATGGATGTCACAGAAAGCAAACTGCCTACAGGTCTGGTTAATTTCAGACATGAAACAAATGTAGGATACTGGCTTTTCAAGGAGTAGTTATGCCAGGCACAACCCATAAAATATTACTTAGTAAGTGAATAAACTGTCTGGATCTAATAATGCACAGCTTGAGGTACTGTGATCCATGCTGTGAACATATGTGAACAAACATAGCACTCAGTGGCCATTGCTTCAGCATGGTGTACACCAGGAGTACTATTCCTGGAATAAGTGACTTAAGTTCTTAGAAATCTGTGGTTCTGGGCATATTTTTCCCTTGTGCTACGCATAATGTGATATCCAACATCTGGCAGTAGGCAGGTTGCTACTTGAGTTTTGTGTCCCAAAACACACAGATCTGGGAAAGAAGAGATAATGACTGCTTCAGAAACCTCTGTGGGAAAACACATTTCCAGAAAAACATAAACAAAATGAGAACAAAATTTACAGACATCTAAGAAACATTTGGTACAATACAAGGAAAAACAAACAAACAAATCATCAGCAGCTGATAAATGAGTCAGAAGTCAGTGACCTCCTATTGCAAAAATAAGGGTGAGACTAGGCCAACACTGGCTTGTTTTTGATGTATGAGTCTGAGACTTGGCCTTGCATTGAAGGGTGAATAGCTGCACATATATAGGAGAATGTTCTCTGGGATAGAACCCTTGCAACCTGATTATTCTGGTGATTAAAACAGCTAGTGCCAACAGGTCCTAGTGAAGTTTGGACCAAATCATTGAGTGTTCAGAAAAACTGTGAAGAAATTTCTGCAGTTTTTCAAAGGAGGGGGAAAACTTTAGACTGTGCAGAGAGTAACATGTTTTCCATCTTTAATTTCTTGTAGAATTACTTACAGTAAAATAGTAAACCAAAAATCACTAGTAGAAGAGGAAAAAAACTAACCATGGACATATGCAATACATTTAATATAAGTTGCCATGTGACTTCCCATCTACCCTGTTGTCAGTGAAGAATGACATTTGTTTTCAAATAGTGTATGAAGTGTCTCACTATAAATCTCAAGCAAGGGAATGTTTATTGTTTCCTTCCCAAACACTAGGAAGTGAAAGCATTTCAGCTATTGAGTTTTACTCTCCCTTTCCAATTGTTCCACAAATTACATTTTCAGCTGAGAGATGGGAGACTGTCTTATTCTATGACCTGAAATAGAGTGGGCATCCCCAAAATGGAGACTTTCTTTTTTGCAAGGGCTTCACATCTTCTCTACCAAACACATTTAATACAGCGGCTTTTATGCCAAACATTTGTTTTATTGTTAACCTTGTTTTTCCAAATCACATTTCTTTGTTTAAGCCCATCTGCCTGTCTGACAAGGCAATTGCAAACCTTTTGAGGCTGGGATTTATGTGTCTCTACTGAACTGCATAATGCCTAGGACATTCCATTTGCCTCTTCTGACCAGACACTTATGCACAGCAGCTTTATTTGGGTATATAATAGTTAATTCTTCCTCCTGTTTTTTACCGAATAAGAGCTATAGTGATGGCTAGCAGTTAACTGTATACTGTACTTCTTTCTACAAACTGGGAGCTTTCTTGCTTTTCTTCAGTTAATTTGTGGTGTGTTCAGTACTCAGTAGTTATAGCCATACCAATCTGAGTTAGTTATGCAAATTACACAGTGTAAGCTTGCCTCAGATATTTAATTTTAAGAGAAAATCAACTATTCTTTGATACATGACCTTTTTTCTCTAGTCTTACAGATCTATACTTGCTGATCATTGTCCTTGAAGTACGGACTTAATAACTGTGTTGTCAGAAACCTGTAAGACATTAGCATCACATGAGTCATACTTCTTTTATTCTCACTAAGCATGAATGTAATTGCACACATGGCTCTGTGGAGCATGAGTACAAAATAATGGCTTTCCTCTCTAATACCAATTCTCCAGCAAGGCTTATGGTTTGGTAATTGTTGGTGTCAGTCCTCCTCTTAATCTAAAATCTGGTAGAGAGTTGTTTTCCTTTCCTTTTACTTCAATAGTTTCTTCCTTTATCTGTTCTCCAAGTATGGAATTTTCTATTTAATCCCAAAATTTAAAAACAAAATAGTTCTTTTAGCAACCCTGGCAAATACCTGTTGATCTGTTTCTATGTGTACATGTATTGTAGCCCTTGCTTTTTAATAAAGAATCATTTTATTAGATAATCAGTCCTTCCAATAGATATTTTTTGACATTGCTTGGCTGCCAAATCCTCATCCAGCTGTTCTTTTTTGTGCATCCCCCTTAATAGGACAGGGAGCCAAAATGAGAAAAAAAATCTTGTGGGTCAAGGCAAAGACGAGGAGGTCACATACTAATTACTATCACAGGCAAAACAGACTTGACTTGGGGAAAGTTAATTAAACCTGTTTCTTCCTTTTTCCCTCACCACCCCTCTGCTGGGCAGTGCTCTGCCCATTCTCAGCTGTGTTTCCCCTGTGGAGCTCAAGGCTGGAGAGCTGGGAGGCACTGGAGGTGCTGGAGGGACCTGGACCAGTTGTATTTGGCCTAGGGTAGCCCAGGCTTCTTCTTTCCCAGAGAACACACCTGGGCACTTGCACATGGTGAACTCTGCCAGCAGATTTGTATCTGTGTCCTCTTAAACAGTACAAAGCAGAACTGAGCATATATTTGTAACGTAAACGATAGTGTAGCACAGATATTATCTGACTTGGCTCAATCACAGCTAACTCTAAATGTTAAAAAAAGCCAACTGTGGTAAATTAACAAGTATATGATGTGCATTAGAATTGGTACTCATGCTGCCTTCTCTAAAGTTGTGCTGGTTAGTTAATATTGTCCTCAGTACTGACCTATATTTTGACTCACTGAGACAGTGATTGTTTTCTTCCTTACTATAAAATCTTGACAGGATGCTGAAATAAGAGACATGCAGAATTAGTATAGACATAAGAGGTTAAAGGAAGCTGAGCCTTGGAGCTTCATCTCCATTTGAAGAGGAGCTAGGCATCAGGCTGTATTTCAAGGCCAGGTTAAGTAGCCTGGAGTATGTATTCCTTTGTGAAGCCACAGACTTATGAAGTATGCATTTCTTGCTTGCCACTGAGAAGATTTTCTATGTTATTTTTAATTTCCTTTTACCCATGGGTAAATAGCTGTTTTATAATGAACAGACTCATAGCACATGGCTTCAGTAATGCCAAAAATCTACATAAGTTCCTACTTACAGTAGATATCCACTTTGTTTCCCTGGGGTGTGCTGATGACTCTGACTGCCAAAAACTATGGCTGTCTGGCAAAAAAACATTATTTCCTCGTGATTGCAGCTTTATAGGTAACAATGCCACATATTTAAAACTAGTTCTGCAGTGACACTGTTCGCTGCAAAGATAAAAGCCCAAGTCCACCTGACAGAAGAAAGCAACATAGTCATTAAAAGGCTTTGAAGGGCAGGGAAATTGCTGAATTGTCATTGTTAGATTTAGTCTGCAATTATTTTAGGTTGTCAGTAATAAGAGCCTTTGTCCATAAGTTTCTGTGCAATGTTGTGCACACTTGGTGCACTGGAGTTCAAGTGCAATACTAAGCACGGAAACACCAAGGACCAAAGGCACTTATGGAACCTGGAGATGCTTCCATCTTTTGCTGTTAATCTGCTGAGGAGCCAGCAATGGGGAGTTTGCAAAGCAAGGCAACTATGGCTGAAAGAAACCATTTTGGTCACATCAGAAGAGAGTATGTAGCATTGAAATAAAATCTAGTACATGAGCATCTCATTCAAGCTATCAGAATCAGTAAATGTCCTGTCTCTTGCATTTCAAATCTTAGTTGAAACCTATATTGGAATGTACAGAATAAAGCTAGAAAGCCAAGGTGGAAAAAAGAAAAAAGATTTCTAAAACTGCATGGTTATTTTGTTTGTGCTCTCTTCAGCAGATGTTATATTGCAAAGCAACTATTATTACCGTGGTAATGATCAGTTAATCTTGGAGTATCTTGGAAGCTAAGTAATTGCATACTAGAGTGAGGTATTCAGAAAAATAAGTTTTGAACCTCTGTCTCTCTTCTGTGTGTATTCCTTTGGGCTTTCTTCAAAGAAGCAACACCATTCAGTAGAACTGCAAGTCACGAGGCAGATAGTGGAACATTAATCACACTGAAAGGAGATGGAAAAATTTGCCCATCATTTCTAGGCAGATCTCAATTGACCCTCTAGCCAATGAAAAATCTGTGCCTCCATTGCTTTCTTCTGCTCTCTTCACAAGTTGGTTACTTATACACAGCCACTAGTAGACTTCCAACAAAAATCGATTTTCACATAGTTATTTTATTGATATTGGCACAATGTTGTTTGGCAAAAGATTTTTTCATATTTAATATGAGACATTACAAGGTTCAGGATTCTGACCTCTGATGAGATGGAAATTCCTGGTCTGGACCAAGTTTCTGAGAGATTCATAATCAAGAAATATTAGACTAAAATGAATGATTTATCAGAACACTGGACAAAATATTTATGTTTTCCATTTAGTACATGTTGATATAAAGTTGTTATTGTGTGAGTTTTTAGAAGTTACACGAATTGCTCAGGGTTTACCGGGGGGTTGAAAATAAGTTATCACTTTAAGTCTTAATCAAATATCTTAACTAAGACATCAATCCTTGTCTTTCATGTACTACTGAAGCAAGGAATATGAATGACAAGTCACTGGACATATTTTGTGACTTACAGACATATTGTAAAATGTTATTTAGGTTGGAATCTATTTTTTCTGTCTGGTTTGTAACTCTTACCATTTGTATTACCTCTGATCTTGAACTAAACTTATTTTGATGTTTTATTTACTTTATGTTTAGGCAAATTTAATGGAAATAAATGTAAATGAAAGGAGATTTTTGATTCTGGTGTAAACAGCTTGCTTGAGGATGAAGGGAGCATAAGTTGCTCTAGCAGCTGTTTGCAGGATGTTCCTCTGAGGCAATGTGGAGATGAGCTGAACACAATTCTTGGGCTTTCACATTAAAATTCCTTCATCTGAAGGAAGTGAGGAAGTAAAAATGATTACTCAGTCTTTTGCCATTCTCTTTCAATAGAGCTAAACTTTCTCTGCCAGATACAGCTCATCTCTTCATAAAAATAGTTAGGAGCATTTCTTCTCTTTTCCTTTGGAATAACATTGTGCAAACTGGCAAACATTCCAAGTATTTTCATAAAATCTTAACTTCTCTGTCTGAAGTATTATGGTTCTAAAAGGTACTGTGCTAATTTTATGCACAGTTATATCTTTTTAAAGTACAAAATCTAAAATAATTGCCAAATGGTACTGCTTCCTTACAATTTAACTTTCATGGATGAATTTTTGGGCAATTAACCTTGGAGAAATGGGCCTTTACTGCCTGATGTTCAATTGCTGATAGAAGGCTTTTAAAAAGAGAAGTTGTTATTCCACAAAGAAGATATACTATTTTTTCTTGTAAATGAAAAGGTACAAAAAATAGCTGTTTATGTACTTATCATTTGTACTAAAAGAGAAAGTGTAATTACATCACTACCTTATAGTAACTGTTGTTAAAGTCCAGGAAACTTTTGCATTTATCTAGATGAAGAGAAGGAAAATTATTAAAGAGTAAATATCTCCAGTGTTTCAAATTACCCCTGAGGGGAATATAACTTAGTCTGAACAAATACAGCACACCCTTTCTTGAAGATTTTAATTTAGTCACATAAATTTGATAGTTTAAATGCTCCCAGCAGATTGTAAAGATGAGAAATATGATGAAAATTTGGTATGGATTGCTTAATTAAAAAACTTAATTAAAATTCTTTTAAGAAGCCTTCCCTAGGAAACACAATATGATATTTTTTCTATTATTATGAGATGCTAGAATAATCTTTTATGCAATTCATACAGTTTTAAAAGGTGCAGTTTACATGGTTTACATGGTGGATAGGAGTCTGTTTTTTATTTCTGGCAATGTTGCTTATCTTTTTTATAACTTCATTCATTTGACTTCTCACTCTTTACCTGCCTTACATATACAAATAATAAATCCACCAAATTTTCTATGATTTTTTTGCCTTGTCTATCCCTATGGCATGCACATAATGGATTGAAGGCTTTGGGTATTCATGTATCTTATAATAGCATTTCTGCAAGAATAACATTTAGAACTTGTGTTCCAGTTTAAATTGAGTCTTTTACTTTAGGTACTTCTGCAGCTGAATATTCTGTAAGCCTGTTTAGGAAAAGAGATGCATGGAGATATCAATGACACTACTAGCTGAGATGAAGATGCACCTGAGTAAATGCTTCCCAGTTGGCAGTTGAGTGTATTCACGTAGTCAGACTCCGACATTAAGTTTCACCACGACTGAGCAATCAAAGCATGTTGAAGACACGAAGAGCTGCATTTTATATTCTATAGTTATTATAAACACACACGAGCCAGGAGAACAGATTTCACACCATCTTAAAAAATGGACATAAAACTAAGTATTTTGTAAGAATGTTAATACGCAGTAAGTCCAGGAAGTATTATTTTCTTTGTCTGGGGATAGTGAAAAAAGAGGACAGAAATATGTTTACTATGTTTACTGGGAATAACTGTGAGAAAGCTATGCCAAGGCCCTTGTGTTGCCATCACTACTTGGCAACATGATAGTTAAAATAAAGCAGCAAAGAAATCACTGCGTGTTGGGAGCAATTTACTCATGACTGTTAACTAATTGTTTTATATGTCTTTATATGTGAGTTTCCAGTCTTCCTGGTTTATGCATATTTACATAATTCCATTGGCTTGTCCTGTTTGTGGACTGTACTGCAAGAATTAATATTAGACCAGCTGACTTTTGATAGCAATCTTCTTACATGTTAAAATTTGAAGTCCAGAATTGGAAAAGTTTTGTACTCCGTAAGAATGAAATATGGTGTCAGTTTAGCAAATCATGCTTAGATGTAACAGACTTTTAGGGAGCCATGTAAAAAGTAAACCAAACAAAAGTATTTTCCCCCTTGGTGAACACCTCTTTTTAAGACAGTAACAGAACTAGAATTACAGAAGTCTACAATTTTGCTGAAGCCACTATTGGTGAAATGAGGACTAATCTGGTTAAATTTGTAATTAAAAACCGGTAACAGAAATCTAACCCTCAGAGCTACTACAGGTAACCTTAGAAAATATTCATCCCCACCCTCCCCACAAAAATTTAAAATCCTTTTATAATTAGGGCATCATTCCCATCTCTTGGCTTTGCTTTTTCTATGACTTCCCATGTTTCAAGAAGGCTGTAGCCCTAACCTGTTGGTAACATTTCTGAGAAGAGCAAGACCACAGGTTTATTAAAGCATTCACATAAGGAGTGAAAAAGACTCTTAATATATATCAAGACTTTGTGCAAAGAGAAAGGAATTTTAAGACCCTGGTGAATTGGAACTACGTCTAAAAAAATGTAATTACAGCAAGTCAGATTCACATTAAATATCTGGGAGAACTTGAAAATGGAAATGACAGTGAGAAGTAAAACCAGACTAAGATTTATAATCTAACATAAAATTCCACATTTCTCAAAATGTCTGCAAGAAGCTCAGGTTCAAAAATGTACTCTTAATGTGTGCCTTTCCATTGCAGCTGAGGCGCAATTGCTGGGTTCTCTCTTTCTTCTAAGTGGGGATTACCAACAGTCTTTATTGCCTTACTGTTCCCTTTCTATTTTTAGTTCTCTATTAATTCCCCTCCTATCTATTTTTATTTTTTTTATTTCCCAAGAAATAAAGGGAGAAGTACCTTTAAAATAAGACTGTCTGCTTTCCTCTGCTCTACATCCTCCCCATTCCATGTCTCTTTCTCTATAAGAACACCCACAATTCTTATAAACTTATGAAAATAATTTCTGAAATGTGGTCAAATCCCATCCTCCACACATGCATATTTTTCAAATATTAGGACAGCTAAATCTAAAATAATTCAGAACTGAGAAGAATATATATGTAATTGCTTTAAGGAATTATCCCTTGCAAGCACTACCTCTTCAGACTCCCTTGCACTGTTTGTCAGCCAAGGAGCCATTAGAACTTTCTCTAAATGGCTTTTCCCTCCAGGTCCTGACACCTGTATAACTTCCCTGACTCCAGACTCAAAAGAATTGTATCTCCCTCTTTCTTCCTCACCAATTTCCCTCTAATCTTGTATTTTTCCTCTACTTGTGCTTCTGCTGCAGCAGGAACACATCTCCAGGAAAACCTGCTACAGGACCTAAAGACAGAGCCAGTCTGTGGGCTGTACTTAAGATTTCTTTAATAGCAACTGCCTAGTTTTGAAAAAAGCTGAAGTTAAAGCATTTCTCACATCTTTGCAGGAGCTTTTTCTGCTTATGTCCATGGAAGTTGCAGTTTTATCTTTCCTTCCACTGTCTCTGGAAATCTTTCCTATCTTTAACCACATAAAGCCTCTATCTGCAGCTATGTGTTGCATGTCTGCGATAGGTATGATAGTGAAGGTGCCAAAATTCCTGATATGTTTGGTCAGTGCACAGTGCAAGGCAAAGATGGCAACTTGATTTCAGCAGCTAAATAAACACGTCAATGTGATATATTATTTGGCTCATTAACCTTGATTTTAATGATTAACTTAATTGTCATTAACTTGGAAATTCCAGAATGGTGTGATGTTCTCTCCTGTATTTTTTAAGACACCTAATAGCTTTGCAGCTGCTTTGCTGCAGCGAAGAGAGATTGTACAATAGCAAGGAATCGAGATATTTTGCTTCACTTAAAAGGACTTTATCATAATGGGTATTATTTGTCAGATAATTTTGTATGATAAATAGGCTTCTGTGAATGCCATGCATCAGAATAGACTCCATAGGGAAGTGGTTGAGTCACCATCCCTGGAGATGCTTAGAAGATGAGTAGATGTGACACTTAGGGACATAGTTTAGTGGTGTATTTGCCAGTGGAAGGTTAAGGATGGACTCAACGATCTTATGGATCTTTTCCAATCTAAATATTTCTAAGAGTCCATATATGGCTGCACAATTTTTGAGAAGCATGACATTTTCTGCAGAGGAAGGAGGACTGAGAATTTTGGTTACTTCAAGCTTTAATTTTTTTCTAGTTTCTGAGAGCAAGTATATCTACATAATTTAACAGTATCTTCAAAAGAGAATAATCTTCAGTCTGAAGGCAAAACTGAATAATTTTTCCTCAATCTAGTCACATAGCTCAATTATTAGTTGACAGAAGTGTTTACAGAAGTCTTGCCATCAGATTACACTATCACAAATGGGGCCTAATGACTGGGTCAAATCAAAGGTCATGGAATGTGATTTACATGTCTACAATTACTTTTTTCACAAATAATTGTCAAATTGTGAAGCCAGTATCATAGAAGTGTGCGAATTGTACTTATTTAGGAAGCGGTAAAAGTTGTTATCATTGTGCAAAACTACACAGCAGCAATGTCTTAGCACTGTAAAAATATAATCACAGTGCCTCCACTGGGACACAGTAACTATCATAATTGGTAAGTATACTTTTATACCTTTTTTGTACATATTTTGAGGTTGTTTGGATATGAAAAAAGGAAGAAAACAATTGTTTACTTTAGTTTTGTTACTGATATATAATATTCAATTTAAATGTCTTTTTTAAAACACTTGATGACATAACTGTTGTTGCTGAAGTCTTTGATTATTGTATTCATAGAAAAAAAGCTTGGCTAACTAAATAAATACATTTGATAGTTGCCTCACAGTATATCTATGCAATTAATACCACAATACAGCTTTCATAGATGCTTATAAAAATGTCAGCAAACAACCTGAAAAATCAAATCCTACTGAACCTTGATGGTGTTTAAAGCAATAATCCATGAGAGTTTTCACCCTTCAAGGTATAGTGGGCTGATCCTGACTGGATGCCAGGTGTCCACCAAAGCTGCTCTATCACTTCTCTCGGCAACTGGAAAGGAGAGAGAAAATGCTGCAAAAGTTTCCTGTGTTGAGATAAGGACAGGAAGAGATCACTTACCAAATACCACCACAGGCAAGAGAGACTGAATGCAAGAATACTGGTTGAATTTATTCCCAACAAAATCATAATGATGATTTCAACAAAATCATAATAATGATTTTGATAATGATAAGTAAAATAAATCTTAAAACTACCTTCTTCCCACCCTTCCCTCCTTAACAGACTCTCCCTCCTCCTCTCCAGTTGCACAGTGGGGGTTATCATCAGTCCATCACAGTTGTTTCTGCTGCTGCTCAGGGAAAAGAGTCCTTCCTCTGTCCCTGGGATCCCTTTCACAGGTGACAATTCTTGAACTTCTCCAATGTGAATTCATCCCACAGGCAGCAGTGCTTCACAACTGCTCCAGCATGGGTCACTTTTCTGAGGGGTGCAGTCCTTCAGGCACAGCCTGCTCTAGTGTGAGGCCCCCACAGGATCACAGGTCCTTACCAGGACTCTGCTCTAGTGTGAGCTCCTCTCTCCACAGGTCTGCAGGTCCCTGCCAGGAGCTTGTTCCAGCACAGGACTCCCATGGGTTCACAGCTTCCTTTGGTCATTCACCTGCTGCAGTGTGGGTCTCCTCCATGGGCTGCAGGCAGATTTCTACTCTCCCATTGACCTCTATGGGCTGCAGGGACACTGCTGCCTCACCATGGTCTGCAGGGGAATCTCAATTCCAGCATTTGGAGTACCTCCTCCCTCTCCTTATCTAAGGACCTTGGTGTCTGTGGAGTGGTGATCACATATTCTTACTCCTTTCTTCTCTGGCTCCAATCACATCGGCAGAATAACTTTCTTCTTCTTCTTCCTTAACATGTTACTAACATTTCTGATTGGCACAGCCTTGGCCAGCAGTGGGTGAGTCTTGGAGCCTGCTGGCATTGGCGCTGGTGAATATAGAGGAAACTTCTAGCAGGTGCTCAGAGCAGCCACCTCTGGAGCCCCACCCTGCTGCTAAAACCTGGCCATGCAAACCCTATCCATAATATCAGGTCCAGAATTCTTGCAATGTTTATCTTAATAGCTTATTTTTCCCTCCCAGCAAGATAATTGATTTACCCAGAACCAGTGCCGGAGCTATAGCTAGCAGTTATCCCATTTCAATTCTGGCCTTTTTCCCCAGCGTCAAGTAGTATCTTCTGAAATAAACATTTCTCTTTGTAAGTAACATTCAGGGTGCCTATCAGTATTTCAGTTGCCACCTGCTGACTGACTGTGGAAAGACTTCATCTAGTTGCAAAGCCTCTGCACAGTGGCAAGTCAATAATATTTCGATCCACTAACTTCATCTTCTGTGAGCAGAAGACCAACATCAAAGATTCACCAGGTTCCCATCTGTTTTTCTTTTTTCCAGAAAAAAGAGCCGCTGCATTAGAAGAATAGATTATGGGACATTGGGAATGGCGCTGCAGCTAAGCCTCAGCTTTAATGGGGTGCAGCTGTGTAAGGCAGGTGACCAGCATTGGAGAAGAAACAGCAAAGAAGCATGGAATGCTGACGTGTATTGACCAATCACAAAAGAGTACAAGGGCACTCAGGTGTTATGCATGTGAGAAACAGGGTATAAAAGATTGTACCTGGGACTAATGCAGTGCTGATGCTTGGTACTATTACCCTGTGCTGCTTGTGTATCCTCCATCAGCTGTGTGAACTGTTACTTTTTTGCCTTCTCTGAGACAAAGGCTGATGGTATTTTTTTCATCCTTGCCAGGCCAGCCAGTTTTTCTCCCCTGGCTCTTTATTTTTTTTTTTTTTTCTTTTCTTTATTTTTTTTTTCATAATTTATTTGTTGTTTGAATGTGTGTGTGTAGGGGGAATAAGGGTCTGCCATTTCAATATCTAGGGGTTTTTTTTTTTTTTGTATGTGTGCTATGTGAGCACTTTTTTTGTTGATAAACAATTGGGTTTTTTTTTTTTCACTTTTGTGCACCAGTACTCATTTTTTACCAGCGAGAAAAGATTGCTGAAACCTTTTTCTTTATAGAAAACACTGATTCCAGAGTGCTTTGTCTAAAACTTACCTCTAAACCAAGACCGTTTGCTTAGTTCCTAGATAGTTACTGTTTTCCTTAAAATATTTTTTGTACAAATATTTGCATTTCATAGATAAATGTATTTCTCTTAATTTTAAATACAGTTTTTACTGATGGACTGATAAAGGAGAATTCTAGTTGTTTATAAATCTGAGGGAAGAACAGTTCCTTTTTATTTTTTTTTTAAACAAGGAAGCATTCACTGTGTGAGGAGTAGAATATCTTTAGTTCTGTTACATATAGGAAATTGACTGCATTCATTTTGTTGCAGTGTGAGAGGTCTAAGAGAAAGATAGGAAACGCTGTTACTGCCTTGAATATTATATTATGAAACAAACATGATTTGGGAATCTCTGACATGGATTTTACCCAGCTCCTAAATGGGGTCTGTTCTTTCTTATGAAACAAGGCACAACAGAAACCTGCAATGACATCTTGATATTTCAGTTATCTTGCTATTTGGACCACCAAGCATGGTAACACATGGTTGTGTAAGCTGCACATTTTCTTTGCTTGGCTTTTTTTTTTTTTTTTTGAGGCTGTACTGTAACCCGCTAAGTATGTGGAAACATGGGCATTTTGCTGTGAAGCAAAGAGAATGAAAAGTCACGGCTTGTACCTAGAAGTATATTTCCAGGGATCAGATAGTACCATGCTTAGGAAGCTATGTTTAAATCTTTCATACCTCTTATTGTTGTAACCACTGTGTTTTTCTCCTTTCTCATTTGAATCAAAATAATATATTTGATATTCAAATGATGCATTAATGTATTGGTATTTTTAACTGTCTGGTCTTTTTAATTTTTGTTCTTTCCCCCTCCTGCAACTTGCTGTAGGTGAGAAGCCTGGGCAGATTTGCCTTGAAGAGCTAGCTGGTTTGGGGTTCTATCACATGTTACTAGTGTCATCATTGAGCTGAACATCACACAGATGAATTCTGTATCTTTTTTTTGCTGCTTTTATAAATAGAAGAGCAGATCTCAAAACTTTTATATTGCACGCTTGTCTGGCACATTATACCATAGTATCTGTTAGCCTCCATCCCCTATATGGAAGAATGGAAAGGAGGACCCCTGTGGAGTCTCACAGGGAAATTGAGTATAAATTTGCAAAATATTGGAGTATGGAGTGCTATATGAATGTCAAGATTACTAGGGGTTTTGTGGAGAGCAAGTTTCTTTTTGGGTTCTGAAACTGAAATGCAAGCTGAGTTTGGGCCACCTTGTGCTACTACGTAGCTATAATTCACACTTGTGCTGTTTAAAAGTGAAGAAACCTGATGCAACAACTTTGCCAAACCATAATTATTTCTTAGTGAAAACATTTAAAAGATTTTTAAACAAGCAAGCACAAGTCTTGATTTGGTCGACCTGCAACTGGCATACTGTTCCCCTCTTATTGAAACATTTGTGTCTAGTGAACCAATCTAATGTTGTGATAGAGATGGACACGACACTCTGAGGTTCAAGTGGCAATAATGATTCTTTATTGTGAGTAATAATTAAATGATTCTTTGTGGTTCACAGCTCACATTTATGTTTTTCAAAAAACATGTATTTGATCCCAGTTGGCTGGGAACTTGTTGCCACCCAGTTCACTGGCCAGTAGCTGCCTGTGTATGTGCTCACCAAAGATTGGCCAGCATCCATTCCTTGCAGTTAAGTCCTTCCACTTTTCAGTGCTTTCCTTCTTAAAGATGCTTACTTCTTTTTCTCTTGGGTAGAGGCTGATCAAGTTGAGGTCAAGAGGCTACTTGTGCCTGTGGCCAGCTGTTAGCCATCACAGTCTAGAAGTGAGATTTCTCTGTTTGTGACTTTCTTGTGGCATAGGTAACAAGTAGCAGTTAAGGCCACTTATTGGTTAAATTCCAGTATATTTGGGGAAAGCAAACGGATGTATATATTAGTAAAGGTAATCTATATATTAGAAAAAGTAAGAAAGGCATAAAGCAAGGAATTCTCTACAGACTAACACTATGAAGTTGACTTGGATCCAGGACTGGGTGACTTCCATCTGGGGAAACTTTAATAACAAAATATTGCACACTCCACACCAACTTGGGAAATCCAAGGGCATGTCTGCCATGTTAGCCAGAAGTAAGCACAGTGTAGGCAGGGCTGTTTGAGCCTGTGTTAATTTGGGTAGCAATAGAAATACCTTCCAGAACAGTATGCAAGTCTTGACTTGCTGCTATTCTTATGAATTCATATTCTCAGGCATCCCAAACTTATCTAATTGCTCTCTCCTGCTGGCAGGTCTCCATTCCAATGCTTCTATCTAACCAGATAATTTCCTATGTAATTGTTGGAGTAAACCTTGCTACATTACTAGTGTAGGGGGAGGTCAAATGAGCAGCATTTTGAAAGGAGTGTTGATGGTTGAGATAGTTGAGAGTGGGGAGCATGAACAGGACTTTCCCTTGCCCTGCAACCCTCCCCCTGCCATCATTTAAAAGTTAGGCTTGTTCCCTGCAAGTGCTGAAGCTGCAGCCTTCAAAAACTGAATTGTTCAGAAATTTGTGCTAGTACATTTTAGATGTTTTTAAGCATATTTACTGGCTTCAGTATACTTCCCCATGCTATGGACACACTTCCGATTATACTGCTTCTCAAACTTCAAATTTTGCATGCAATTGTGACTTGAGAAAACAAATGTCATTACTAAAAATGTCTCTTATTTTTCCTTCTCCCCCTCCCTCTCCCTGCCCGTTTATATACTGAGCATGACACTATGTGGTATGAAATGTCCTTTTGGTCAGTTGGTGTCAGCTGTCCTGGCTGTGTCCCCTCCCAACTTCTTGTGCACTCCCAGACCCCTTCCTGATGAGGTGGTAAGAAGCAGAAAAAGCCTTGACTCAGAAAGCCCTCAGTGAGCCTTGCTCAAGAATAACATAAACATCTCTATACTATCAAGACTGGTTTCTGCCTGTATCCAAAGCATAGCTCCTTAGCAGACACTGGGAAGCAAATTAACTCTACCTCAGCCAAACCAATCTATTGCTGAGCAGTACTTGCACAGCATCAAGGTCTTTCTGTGATCATCCAACCAATTCCTCATCCACCAGATCCCACCCATCAAGTCCATCTCTCTCCAATTTAGGAAGAAGGATGTTGTGGGGAACCAAGTCAAAGGCCTTACAGAAGGATATTATTTAAGTGTCTCCTTTGCTATTTATAAAATCATAGTATTAAACTCTTTCTCATTATAATTGAAAACCACTATTTTCTTCCGTAAGAAAAAGAAATAAACACTGTAACATGACAGCATTTCTAAATGTCTGTATCAGTTGGCCTAAGGTAGGAATAAGACTGAGCTGATCTTCTTTAGAAGCAAACTGTTCTGTGATAGTAGCTGATGTAGTTCTAGCACATCTTTCTACTGAGAAATGCAAAGTACAGAAAGAAGACTTTACATAGCTTTATATTTCAAATTATTCAGAGAAAAATTTTCTTTTTTTTTTTTTGAAAGTAGAATTACAATCAGCATCTTCAATATAATTTGCTGTTTGTCTCTTAATGAGAATTTTATCCCTGTACAGTACTTTGGTAGAGATGCTCCCAGCTGTAGAGGAAAAGCTAGTAGCTGTATAACTCCCACATTGTATATAATTGCAGGAACAGAGTTCTTGACTGCACCACATATGGGAGATGGATTAATTAAAATAGTTACTACCTCTTAGAAGCAATGTTTTTCCAGATGCTCCCCTTTTGTGCCTTAGCTATTTACTTTGGACCTAAACACAAAGTTATTGCAAGTTCCTTCTCTCTATGTACTGTATGATCAATATGTTCTCAAAGTGTAGGTGGTCTTGAAAGGGCACTTTGGCTTATGCCTCACAAGTTCTTACCTTCCTGTAATAGGTGGTGTGTGGGGAGTTTACTTGCTTAGTTTTTTGATGGAGTTAGTCTAGTTTCACAAATAAATACTCATGGCTGTAGATCAATACACTTAGAAAAGGGTTTGTTGTCTGGTTATGTGAACAATTGCTCTGTGGCTAGGCTTGTGTTTTTTAACTGATGCATTGATGTGATTTAATAGCAAGTAAATGTGATTTCTCATTACAGGTTTGCCTTTTCATGTGTCTTAATACATGTAGAGTCTTGGGCAGTGAAATACTCTATTCCCCGAATCTTTAACAAAATGCTAGTTAAAGATTTTCTGAAGAATGATAGAAGGGTGTTTATCATCTTATTTAAGAAGCTCTATGTTCACTAAAGAAGTTAGGACAGCAAAACATGCTTTATAAGAACAGTAATTGTGTCACTATGATGATGTAGAAAGAGTAAGTGTCCCATTCTGCTATAAAAAGAGGTGTTGGGGAAGATTCTTTTGATAGATTACTCAGAAGAAAATAGAGCACAAATGCATCAATATTTTGAGAACCATTTATTGATTTAAAAAAGGGTAAGCATTCCTATTAAAGGAGGATAGGAAAAGGAGCAGAGAGAGAGGAATCTCTCAATACTGCTTGTTATGTGCAGTGAAGGCAGGCAAGACAGATTTGAGTTTGTTCAATAAAGGAGGGCGCAAAATCCTTTGGGATGGAATAACCCTGTGCACTAGTACAGGCCAGACTGCTGGAAAGAGGTGCTGCAGAATCGCTATTGGTGGAACACATCGAACATAAATCAGTAAGGTGCTCCTGATTGAGGGAAGTGGTTTTACCTCTCTCTGTGATACTTGTGAGATTGTAAGTAGAATGCTGTGCACAAATTCAGGGCAAAGGACAGGCAGGGAAAAATCGGAGCAAGTCCAAGTGGATGGCTGCCAGCATATGCTAAAGGGGTCTAAGATGGGAGCTCAAGATATGAGAATCCCTTCAGCCTTAGGAAGAGAAGGCTGGAGAGAGATATTATTGGTGTCTGTACCTACCTGCAAAGAAGATACAAAGACAGATTATTCTCAAGGGTGTGTGTTGATAGTACAAGAAGTAGATGTAAGCTGCAACATGCAAAATTCCAGTTAGAGAGGAAGAAATGTTCACTATGATGGTTATCAAACACCACAGCAGTTTGCCCGATTAGGCTGTAGTAACTATAAATCATTGCAACAGGGCACTGAGCAGCCAGCTTTGAGCAGGACATGAATTTGTCAATGTGAACTCCAGATATGGCTTCCCACCTTGTGTGAGAGCCAGGACAGACTGATGTTTCAAGGCATTTTGAGATGTATGTGTGTGTGGGAAGGGGTAGGTTGGGCCTTGCCCTGGTGAGACAGCTATCTGCCCTCTACACCCCCATCCCTAGAGCCAGTATCCCAGCCTGGCAGCAGCTGCTATACATGGAACACTAGAGGCAATGCCTCACACTCTCCTAACCCAGCTTCTAAGTGGCCAAATGACCAGAATTCCTACCTGGGGGAAGGGCTCAGGAAGACCAAGAGGTATTTAAGGCCAAACATGTGACCATCACTTTGTCTGGACCCTCCCTCCTTTTGGAGCTTCTGTCATCATGGAAAACCAGGAACTGGTAGCTACATGTGTGCTTTTCTGTGTCTTTTCTATGCTTCTCTCTTTCTCATTCTTCTGCTTCAGATCCCTCTTGTTGGAATTCTCGAGTAACTTGTAATTGAAAAGGCTTAACATTTTCTAGCTTGAATGGGCTAAATGAATGCTTTGAGAAATATTTTATATTGATTGAATATTGCATTAAACCTTTTGCCAGTTTCCTTGATTTTTTTAAAGTTGCCAGTAAAGTTATTTTTTTGTTTTGACCTCTTGAGAATATCTTGTCAGTATTTCTACCATGTATCTAAATCAGAGTACATGAACAACTGTAAGCCCTTTTGAAAATCTTGTCAACCCGAGTCTTACAACTGGTGGGGCCCTACAACCCCACACCAGCATGAACTGAAAATCAACTGGATATGAAGATCCTTTCTCTTTCAAAGAGACCTTTGAGTACAGTAAGTCTAAGAATGAAATGAAACTATATTTTTGAACATCTCCATGAAAAGTTCCTATCTTTGCTCTCTTCTCTGTTGAGTGCTTCTCCAGACAGGAAAATGAGATTAATCTTCTGATAGCTGACTCGTTTTCAGTACAAACTTCACTTTAGTTTGACTGAGGACTTTGAAGCCAAGAACAATGTCTTGTTTGCTTTTTCTTCCACCCCTCCCCTCCTCCCCTTTTATTTTGAAGGAAGCCATGGTTGGTTTTAAGTTCAGTTTTCTGGAGTAAAAAGGTAATGGAATTCCAGGGAAATGTGGATTTTTTTACAGTGTATTTCGTCCAGTAGATGTCCCTCATTCATAAAGAATCTTAAAGGGATTTTTCCAAGCCAGACTGTAGATATATGAAGAGAAAGGTTTTAAAAACAATTACCTTCCTTATCATTTGCCCATTTAATATAAGGTACAAATTACTATACTATATATAACTGGACTTTGAAATAAAGGAATTTTCACCAGGAGTAGCTCCTATTCTGACTCTAGTTCAGTCTGAACAAAAACAATAGGAAGCATTGTAGCAAGAAAAGGCAGGAGAACTGGCATGGTGGTGATTCACAGCCATTAGGTAATTCTGATGTGCTTTGAGCAAGGCTTCTTTGATAAATGCTTACCTGGAAACAGCTTTAAAAACAATATTTTGTATCTACTTCCTTTGTTTTTCAAATAATACTTCTTTTGTTTTTCAGATAAGGGTTTTCCTTATCTTCTCAGTGTCCTATTGAAAGACTTATTTCTTTTACCTCAGCCAGCTTTAACATCTCTAGGTAGTGCTGGAGAAATTAGATGAAGCCTTGTGTAAGAAACAGACACTATGTCTATACTGTCAGCTGTGCTTCTGGCAAAACCTAATGTTTTTAGGATGGAAGAAGTAATTGTGCTTGCTAAAGGGCACTCAGCTATCTTCACACTTGTTTTTTTTTCCTTTATAAATTTAAAACTTAAAAGCTGTACATTTTGACTGTAAATTCAGCGAGCAGGAAAAAGAACTGCAACAGTATGAATGAACTGCAAATGCCATGATGACTGGATTGAGCTAGGAAGGGTCTAGGATATGTGGGAAGCTATTCTAGAAGAATAAGAATGTTTGAGTAATATGTTTTAATTGTAGTTAAAGAATATGAATGTTCTTGAGCTACATCTGCTTTATTCAAATAACCTCAAATCAATAATAGGTCTTCAATTAACCATATGGACAATACACTGCAGTGATGCTTCAGCATTTGCTTCTGCCAATCTAGATGTAGCTAACATGGTACAGACAGGGAATTGTTGTATTACAAAGTAATCAAGAGACCTGCTCAGTTCCTACTTAAAATCCATGCATTGGGGAAGTAAAGAATATGTGGCTAAATGGAATAAATAGTTACAGTCTTCTGGAGGCCGACCCATAAGTCTGTACTTCAAGTACAAAAAGTGAAGAAGGAGGTATTTTTGCTCTGGCCTGGAAACTACACCATATGCACCTCCTTCCTCCATTCAGTAATAACTAGGAAATTAGGAAAAGTGGCTGTACTTCATATATTGGTAAGCCACACTACAGTGGCTAGGCACAGCAGAAAAAACAATCAGTGAGTCAAAGGAAAATGGTCTTTGAGAAGTTCTGTCTCTTCTACCCTTATTGAGCACCTGATTGCAAAGGCCTCACAAAACTGTTGGGGTAACAATCTATTCTCACTTTAGCTATTTTCATAGTACAGCAATCTAAATCAATGTCTTACTGGTTTGGGGAAGGCAAAATAACTAGAACAACAGAAAATACCTGAAATTCCTTTTCTAGCATTGAAAAGTGTCTTTAAAAAAATGCTATTCTGAATGGCAGATTACAACTGTGTACTATATGCTTCAGATTTTAATTTTCTACTTGCCTTTTATTGGAAAACAAGTTATATTTTCCTCATAATTCCAGGAAGCCATCCTCAATCATATCCTAAATTTGTTTGCTTGATTGGTTTTGTTTGGTTGGTTTTTAATTTTTATTTTCTTTATTTTTTGGGGGGGGGTGGGGGGGTGGGGTTGTTTTTTTGTTAATTCTGCCATTTGTTCATGCTCTTAGTTTTAAAGTTGCTTTGTGGCTTCATATTTCTAATTCCATAAGAAATTTAGGCAGCTATCCTGTCCTTTCTTCTCTCCTCCTCCTTCTCCTGCTTGTTCTTGTTGATCTTGTTCTTTGACTGTTCTTATCTCAACCAATGAGGTTTACATTTTTTTCCCTTCGATTCTCCTTCCACTGGATTTGCATCAGGGAATGTGTGAGCAGGCTGCATAGTACACAGTTTCTAACTGGGATTAAACCACAACATTAAGATAAAACCTAAATTTTCAGTGTCCTTCATATTCTAGGTAACAGTGCATGGGTGCTTAGAGAGATGAGTGTTCATGGCTGCCACCTTGTTTGAACTGCTGGAAACTGGGACTGCTGGAGCAAAAACTGCTGGGAACTGGGATTGCAAGGATCATGTCTACCACACTCCCTTATAAGACTAAGGCGTGGAGGATTTGTAAAAAACTTGTTAGGATCAGGTCCTAACACTTTCCAAGTCTGCCCTTTCCTAATATCAAACAGCACTGCCAACAGTAATACAGCTTGTTGTTCAGAGGGTCGAGTCACACATTTGAAGATGTCATTTTGGAGGATAAAATGTAGGTGTGGTACCACCACCACTGTCTTACTGAATTTGTAGTTGGCCATCTTGTTTTCTACTCAAAGACCAGAGGAAGAAAAAGAAGAAAGGATCGCAGTTCCCCTGCTCTCACCTTTTCTTCTCTACTACTAGTTCCTAAGGAAGGTGTTAGAACATTTTTCTTAGCGTTTTCCCAACATGATGATATTTTTATCTTGTGTTTATGTCTCACAGTTGCCAAGTTAGCTGACCCAGGAACACATGTCTGGTCTACTCCCTGGACAGATCACACTGCTATCTCTGCCAGCCAGGAAGTGGTGAATGCACATGAGGATTAGAGTAGGACCACTAGTAAACATTAGTAGCATATTTGTTAATCAACAGGAAATTGCCAGTATGATATATAGCTGGAATGAAATACGGCCTCTCTGGGTTTTGAGCTCTGAGAGGTTAAGAAAACACAGCAAGTAATATGAAAAGGACATTGATTTTCTGCCATGAATTCTAACAGAGAACTACCTAGTCACAGTGAAAAAGAGTCCCTGCACAGCAAATCCTAGGAATGTAGCCTGAAGCCTCAGACTCTGGAGAGGGGCCAGCTATAAAGCTCCCCTTAAGTTAAGACTTGAGTCCATTCACTTGGACACAGAGGCCATTTACATGTGCTAAATTTTGCTTGGTGGTGATGTTGCAAAAGCCAAAAATAAATCAATTTGTTTTTTCAACTTCACAAATGTAGTTCACGTTTGTTTAAAGCAATGGTTTCCAGGCCTGCCAGTGACTCCAAGGTAAGATATTTTTGAAAATAGAATAATTACCTTAGCAGCCTTTTGTGTAACACATCTGTTGACACATGCAAATGCTGGATACTATAGTATATGTTGGTGTACAATGACTATACTAATCTTCTGTGACTCATGAAGTGGTATACTTTTAAGAAAGAAGAAATGGTCGTGCTCCTAAGTGTTCCCTTTACTCTGAGTACAAAATGTCCATTATTTCATCTTGCTGCATAATATAGGTATTTATTTGTTCTTCACCTGAAAGACTGTGGTTGGAAAATGTTTGGTGAAATCAGTAGTACCAGGTTATAGGAGGAATAAGCTGTCCAGAAATTTATATATCTGTTAAGATACATAATAATTATTTAAATAAGGGGCATTATATTGTAGTAATTTCTTCAGTTTCCTATTACAGAAAAACAGTTCTTTTTGGACATCATGTCACTCAAATAACTACATACCTATTTTAATGAGAAGCTTGGATATGCCAGGAAATACAAGGGATCCAATCTACAAACATCTCTGGGCTTTGTGACTTTAAGCATCAAATATTATGTGGCATACAGAATAAAAGTGAAAGGATTTTTTGCCATGCCTTATCTGGCATATTGAATAAAATTAACTTCAGTGGAATTGCATATGAAGAAATAGAAATGGAACAGCACTCTTATTCTTGCTGCATTTTTTTTTTCTTGAAATTCTTTTCACTTTCTTTGAATAACTACACAGAGTAGTGTTTAAGGCTGCATCAAGAATGCACTTTATCTCCCAATTGCTACCACATAAAAAGTGGTAAAAAACAATCTTGGAGTGCAGGACCTACTTCTCTCTCTTTCCTCCCTCCCTCCTGCTCCATTCCCCTGCCCCCTTAAGCTGTATCAATGTACTCCAAAAGTACACCTAATGTACTTTAATCACTAACAGGTGCTCAGTCTTGGTGGTCAGACTAAAGCTTCTGCAAAATAAAGCCCCCCAACTGCATGTGTTGTGGACATGAAGTCCTGAGTCCTAGGTTCTTTGCTGTACAAAATTGTGTTTGTTGTGCTGTAGTGCTTCCTAATGCAGTCAAAAACTGTGATGCCATGAAAAAGATTAAGAACAAAAGAGAATTGCAGAGTATTTGGGTAAAATAGTTTTAAAGGTTTTATGCATGTTAGAGGAGAAGGTATTAGATTTTGAGCTGATGAATTGAGAGGGAGAAAAGCATCCTTCTGTTGTTTTAGCTAGCAGATCTTATGTCTAAGATTGTGACCCATTGTGTCTGTGTATGGTAGAGGACTACACCCAGTCCAGGCAGCTCAATGAGCAGTTGCAGTGCAAGTTGCAGGTTGTGCCCTGGATGGGGGGCAAATGGCTGTAGCCCCAGCAAAGAGCCGTGACCTGGCACCAACCCTTTGCTCAGCTGAGGGCAGGGGGACTTTGGGGGCGGGCTGGTCCACCCCTGAGGGACTCTGTGGCAACAAATGGAGAACAAGAAGACTCCAGAGCCAAAATCATATTGGAACAGGTGCACAGACTGTGAGGAAACAAAACCTCAGGGATTTCTTTGTCTGGAGTCTCTCCTGGGCCCACAAGCTGTTGTGCTGCTGCACCATGATAAAAGGTTCAATCATAACTTAAGGAAACGAGACATCCGTGACTGCAACAGGAAACCTGGGCTAAGCCTGTCTGTCCATGAGAGAGGAATGTGTCAAGCAGGCAAGCAGGGCACCCATTGAGTCACAGGAGCCAAATGTTGTGATGGTGCTTCAGTCCCTGTGGTAACAGTCTTAGGTGGTGTGAGTGTGACTGACAGAGTTGCTCCTGGATGGTCAGACAAGGAAGTTTCTTCAACATTAGCATCATCCAGTGTACAAAGGAACTGTAGAGCTCTTCAGGCTGGGTAGAACATGTGATATTGCCTCTGAAAACCAGGATATAAACTCTGTGACTAGTTTGTTAGGTCAGAAGGTCAACTTTATTCAGTGTTGGGGATCCCTCCACAAATTACGTACATTAGTTCTCAGAGCTTTTAACTATTTATAGATTTAGCAAAGAAAAGAATTAATGTTTATTGGCTAACAAGTTACATTGTTGTCTTCATCAGTTAGTATTCTATCTTCTATTGGTAATTGATTTTCTGCTTCTCATGCCAATTACTCCACATTTTCTGTCTTTTTAATAACTTTTTCCCAGATAGGGAGAATCCCAGTAATTGTCTTATTTTCTTCTTCATGTCCGGTTTCTGGAACTTGTGTTTGTGGTTTATAAATTCTGCATCCTTGGTGTCCAGGTCTCAACAATAAATTTTACTTCCAGGGTTTGTTAATTTTCTCTCCCAGGTTTGAGTGCACTGAAGCATGAAAGGCCCTAAATATTTTTCTAATACATGGATATCACCCGGAGCTTGCTTGTTAACTGCTATCTATTTCATGGAATAAATCACCCTTTTTGTTGATTAATTCCTAACCTTCTTCCCCACGGCTGAATAGTGCCCTTTTAAAGGAAATATAACTTATTTGGTATATCTATCTATGTATTTATTTACTTAGTTATTGTATTTCCAGGAGTGACTATGATGATGACAAGGACTGAAGTTTTGATGTACAGAGTATGATTTCCTCTTACTAAGAGCAGAAAAAATATTTTGCAAACTTTTAAGTGAAGCCAAACATTCTTATGACTTAATATTGTGGCTTAGCCTCAGCTAATGGGCAAAATCCCAGCCAGCTGCTGGCTCATCTGCTGTCTTTCCCCCAGGATGGGGCAGAAAATCAAAAAGTAGCAATAAGAAAACTTGAGGGTATGTATAAAGACAGGGAGATTGCTTACCAGTCAGTTTTGTGGGCAAAAAAGAATTATTGTGGGTAAAATAACTTAATCGATTGCCAATTTAAATAAAAACATAATCACTAGTTAGAGCAGTGGGCAATGAAGACAAACTTTAAAATAATACCTTTCCTTACCCCTTTCTCAGACACAGCATCACTCCTTCAGTCTGCTTTCCTGCCAGACCACTTCCCCCCACCTTCAAGTGGTGCAGGCAGATGGGAAATGGTGTGCTGCGTTACTCCCTCCTCCTCACACCTTACCCCTGCAACAGTGGGAGGGTTATTTTAGGCTGCAGTTCCTGTCAAGAAAATATGCTGTGGTATGAGTTCTACACTGGCTGCTGTTCCCTCAGTAATGCCCATTTGCTCCAGCAGGGGGTTGTGACTCTTTGCACTAGTGCAGGTCCTCCATGGACTGCAGGGAATATCTTCTCTGGCATCTGGAGCATCCCCTCTTTCCTCTTCCCTCTCCTCTTTCTCTGACCCTGATATTTTGTGTTATTTCTTTTTTTTTTTTTCTCCTTTTCATCTCTCTGATGTTTTCTGTCTTTTGTTACATGTATTTTCACAAATGCACTTCAAATTTTACTGGCAGAGTCTTCTCTGGTCTGAGATGGGTCTCACTTGAGCTTGCTTTAACTGGCCCAAGCCAGCACAGTACCTATCCACCATTGCCCTCCTGCTGCCAACATCTTGCACCTACTCCAAAGAGTTTTGCCCTTTTAAAAGCCTGTAGAGCTTGACTGACTTGTTTATTCTGACCCACAGAATAGGAGTGTGGTGCCTATCAGCCAGCAGGTAGGAAGGAAGCAGCAAGAGATTATTGTATTACTGTACAGAGGTTTCTTTGAAAATTTTAGAAGATACACAGAGAATAAAAGAAAAATTATGCTGTGTCTTTACCTCTGTTTCTACTTTGCCTGCCTTTGGACATTTCACTTATATTAGGGTAAGGTGAGTAGTAAAGTTGTGTTAATGTCGTGTGACTATAAGAACCTTTGACAATATTAAATTTTTTAGAAGGTAGAGCAGGAATTTTTGACCAGCAAGCAAGAATTCTGCTTTAGCCTGAACCAGTATTGGAGTCTAAATTTGACATTAAAATGCTAATATCTTATATTAAGATTTGTTGTACAACAGAAAATGCACAAAAATGAAATGCACTAAAATGATGCCTTAAGCCATCATGGAAAGCTTTGTTCTGTGTTGGAATTTCACAGAATGTCATCACTGCCGAGGGGCTTCTCACTCAGACCATTTATACTGTATATAAGTGAGAGGAATAATTTACTGTGAGACTATTTAATTTTGAGGTAACTGGTAGGAAATAGGACTTAGCCGTCCTGCAGAATAACTAACAGAAGGAGAAGAGTTTATCTTTTTAGTTTACAATTATTCTTTTTGGTAGTTTGTCATTAATGTTTATGTACTTGTTCCACATAGTCTTCTCTGCTTTGAAGTTTGCTGATTGGAATAAGACAGAATGCTAACTTCTGAAATCTTTCTATTAAAAAAAAAAAAAATCAATCTATTTGTGAGGGAAACATCCAACAAGGGAAGTTGTTCATTAGCTAGTAATGAAAATATAAAATTTACCTTTTGAACTCCGGTTCATCTGAATTGTCTGGAGGTTTGGGGATGCCTTTAGAGTTAGGATTATTCACTCTACGTAATAGCAACCTCAGGAAAATTTCTTTTATATGGAAATTGGATAAGAAATTTATCAAGAACAAAGTATGTCATGAACTTGTCAGTATTCCCTAGATTTGATTGAGTTGAGAACTTACACAAGGATAGAATTTTTCATAGTATTAAGGCATTCCTTTCTGGCTGAAATGGAAAATCTAAAATATGCTATTTGAAATTAAAGCAAAACAACCAAATCAAACAAAAAAAACCCTCCACAAAACCCTAAGAAATTCTGAAACTCTGAACTTTAAAAGTTTTATGCTGCTGTCAAAGGATAAAGAAAAACTTTGAAGTAATTCCAATTTCATTGTCCTCAGGCTCTAGTTGATTTTTATTTTTTTTTAGTGTAATGGGAGAAAGGAGAATTCATGGATTATAAGATCTATTTGATCTCAAAGGAAAATTCGAGAGACGTCATGTGAACCTCCCAATACTTCATAGGAAATCTATGACAGTACCCTGGAATTCTAAGTCAATGCTTTAAGAACATGGCAGATTTTTACATCTCATGCCCATCATACCCGTCCAAGTAAAATCTTGTGATTTTGAGCCAATTTCAACCTAGGGCAATGTCTGCTCTTACTTGGTTAAGTATAGACATAAGCAGTGTGTAAATTAACAGCTTAATATATCTTGATTAAAAAATTGGTCAAATTAAGTTATAATTAACTTTTACATTCAACTATAATT
>VRYO01001463.1:96013319-96036234 GCA_009812075.1 Sialia sialis | reverse complement strand
ACAGCTCCGCGGCAGCTCCCCGCCCAGCCAGCTCGCACTTCCAGGTTGGCATTTCGCCAGAATTTGACCATAAATAAGCCGCACCTGGTGATCAGCCACACTTCCGGGATTGGCTTGATTCTTCAGTGAAATAGGTGCGGCTTATCAGTGTGAAATTACTGTAATATAGATTCCACAACAGAAGCTTAGTAAAGAATTCTGTGAGTAGTTGATGAGACAGAGTAACAACCTATGTACCTTCCGTGGAGGAAAACAAATATTTGCCATGCCTGTATGGGAACATTTCATTTAAGCTAGCTTGAACTGCTGAGAGCTGAAGGGTATTTGTACACATTGATTTAGGCTAATGAGTGTGTTTTCAAGAATTTAAATTTTGACAGACTATCCTATCCCCTGGACTATTTCCACACAGACATGCAGTTCATTCGGGAATACTTTTGCAAGTTTAGGGACCATATTTGCAGGTCTGCACCCCCTACAAAGTTTGGACAGAGGGCTGTGTGGCAGCAGTGGTGCTGTATTCAATTCAGCTTTTACATAGTACAGCAGAATGAGCAGAAGATGAACTCTTCATGCAATGTATAAGGTCATACTTTGTTCTGCTATTAATCTCACAAGTAGAAATAATCTAGGTAACTCATTTGGACGTCACAGTGAACGCTTGAGGCAGAACAGGGAATTTGCCATGGTTTGTGTTATCCTAAATACTTATCATTCCCAGCACATTTCCTTATCCACCTTTTTTTCCCTTCTGTCTTCAAAGCGGTCAAGAACATTTATTCTTTATATATGCAGAATTTGCTACAGAGATTACCAAATATACTTTCACATGTACAGTGATCAGTTCCACTTACTTGCCAAGAAATTGCTGTTGCTGGTAATCATTTTCCAGAGTAGGACTTCTCTGGTAGCTGGTTTCCTGTGTCTCCAGTTAGCTTTGACTTTTAGTCAAAGCTTTACTGTGCTGTTTCTCTCATACTGTGAAGGAAAACACCATGCATACAATGTCCAAAGATTTAATTGAGCATATTTCCAGCTTAATTGCTGTATTGAACCTTTCCATTAAGAGTGTTATGTCATGCCACTGTGTGTATTGCTATATGAAGTGTGGGTAGTTAAGGCAAATGCCACAACAGCATGGAGCTATTTGTATACTGGGTGTGTGGGATGGTGGTCAGGGAACGGAGGTCATAGGGTATGTATTCTCCAGGTATTTGGTTTTATGGCTAATTAATTTTATAACTGAAAGACAGGTTTGTGTTTAGGGCAAGTTGCAATTCATGAATAAGTAGTTATAGTAAAATACATTATTCCAAGAGGACAAAATTAACCTTTTTGGGCAGCATATTTAAACAAGCAAAAAAAGCCAGTTGAAAAGATTTACTTGATTACTTTGCCATACATGAATAAGATGTTGATTCCAACTTAACTCAGACATTAATGAAGAAATAATTCAAACCATATTTGCTGCTATTATTATAAAAAAAATTAAAACGTTTGAGGGCATAACTTCCACAAATGCCTAAGAGAATTGTGTTCTTGTTACATTATCAGTATTTCTGTAGAATGGCCAATTCTTGGCCATAACTGAATCAGACTGTCCTAAATTTAAATGTGCTTCTGTGCAACATTTGACAAAGATGTTAGGATTGTAACTGGTTACAGTACACTCAACTTGCACAATTACGGCATACTATTTCTGCTAGTGGACTTAATAATGTAAACTTTTCTTGGAGATTTGGATAGAGCAAAAAATGGATTTTATTCTCTGTCTTGTGATATAATGAATCACATACCATCATATTAGTAACCACAGACATCACAGAAGTAATTGATTCTAGTTCCTGTTTAAGAGTATTATACTGAAATGTAGATAGTGCTTCATTTATTTCCTGTTACAGCACTCTAATTTTAGCATTCTGACTCTCCTGTAATTACTAGGTCTGATAGAAATATTCATACTGCTTCAGAGAGAGTCAAAGACAAGGAGACTAACTTTTTAGACACGTTAAAACTCTTTGTTTTATTGAACACTGCAACTTTTAATTTCAAGAAAAACTGATATACTGTACTTCAAAACTGCTAAATTAAAACTGGCAACCTGAAAGTATCCATCTATTTAAGGTTCTTCTCTGGAATCTATGAGAATTATAGCTTCTAAAGCAATGACTCAAAATATGGATTAGATACCATTCCAATCCCTTCCTTACGCCTTGTAAAGGATTAGGTTCCTTTTAGCCTTTAAGAAGGCAAAACAGGATACAGAACTTCTAAATTCTACTCTACCATCTTCTTGACACATTTCCTATTTGTGAGAAATTTGCTGCCTGACTATAAGCTATTTTTAGTTGACTTATTCTCCCCTCTGCAATGACTGAAAGGGCTTAACACCAAAATAGCCTATTGAGCATTTGTGAATTTTTGCTCAACTGCTGCTTAGATTTTGGCTAAGCTTGCTCATGCCAAGACTTGGTGGATACTGGGAACAGTGCCACTAGGTCAAAGCAAGAGCATCATGTAGGCAGGATAGGTGGCCAGAAAGAGTTACAGAGCCATTTTGCAGCAATTGACTCCTGCAGGATTGTTGTCTCCTCTGGAAATTATGTTTTCCCTGACAGTGTCATCAGAATGCACTAATTTATGGAAATGGTAGATACCAGTCCTCTAAACTGGAAAGCTTTTGAAGTGGATCTAACAGCAGCTAGACTACTGAGGCTTTTGTGCTTCCTAGTGTCACCCAGAGAACATCTGCATTGTGATGGAGATGGAAGAATGAACATTCTCATCCTTAGCTAGGTAAATAATTTGGGTTTTTTCCCATGTAAGTGCAGGCAAAAATGCTTGACTGAACAGTTTTCTTCTGTAAATATATTTTATGTTCCTTAAACAGAGACATGTGAAATATAATCATTGCAAAAGTGCCAGAAAATTGTAAGTACTCTTTTTTTCTTATGCATTCTTCTAATTTGAAGTTGGAAATGTAAAATATTAATGATACTTGGATTTGTTGTACTTTTTCAAAGCAAAGGCTAAGTAGAGGATTAAGTAGGTGTTGATTTAAGTAGACAAATGTGCATTCAAACTATTCTCCATGCTCAGATTTTCAAAAATGGTATGCACTAGTAATGGGATTCAGAAATACCAAATAAGGTCAGGGATTCAATTAAATTAATTTCAGTGGAAATCATATATGTAATCTGTTGAAGGACATTTGAAAATACCATTATAGAAGCACATGCATTTTTACATTTTTAATTCGCTTTAGTTACCTTGCTCAAGGTAATTTGGAAGCACAAGTCCAATAAGTTAATATCAGATTAGTTTCCATGTTTTAGTTTCCTGTTATTCCACTCAGTGCCTTCAGTTATATTCACTGCATTCTTGTGTTGATTCCAATTACTACTGGAATTACTGCATCTTGTAATTTCAGCAGAGTGTGTTTGCTAGTGGGAGAGATTTAGCAAGATCCTTTCTGTCACAAACACTAAAATTTCAAACTGCATATGCCAGAAAGAGAATAATTTAAGGGCAGCAGGAAAACATTTGTAACTTTTCCTGCTCCTGAGCTGCTGAAGAGACTGAGAGGCAGAACTCACATACATTAATTCATCTTCTTTGAGAATATTTTACGAAGTTCAGTTACAATTGAATTTAGGACTCTTCTGTGCTTAGTTCATTGTAAAGTATCAGTAGAAAAGAAACTCCTGATGTGTATGCTGCTTTCTAACAGGTAGATAGGTCATGTCCTACTGCAAAAGTAGTCACATACAAGGCATTATGCTATCTATCAATGATAGAATTATGCCTTGACATTTCTTCCACATATAAAATCTAGGAGCTTTTTGAGGACGTGTTATTATTTGAACTTGTAGATTTCTTTGGGAGTAAAAATTTGAGTCAGGAAACTGTTGTGAGTAAATTGTGTAGCATTGTTACTTTTCAGTAGGATGACTTTATTTCTTAGTTGCATTTAAATTAATACAGAATAGATCTTACAAAATGAAAGGATGTTATACTGAGTTAATTTTTCCTTATTCTAATGTAAATTTTATTAAATTCTGAAATAATGTATTTTCCTAAATTATTTGGTAGTCCTTATACATCTTTGCCTTATGTGGGGTGATCCCTCTGTCTTTCCTTAGATGTACATTGAAATAAATAGAAAATTATTAGAGAGGCCTTCCAGGGTATCTGTAATTTTTTACTGGATCCTGAGTAAACTTAGTTATGTAATAAAGTACCAGGTGTGACTGTTTATTCCAAGTTGAAATGACACATACTTTTTTTATGAAATACTGTTCTATTGCTTTATGTATTTGTCTTTTAAAATGATATATGCGCATGCATTCTAATCTTATTCTTTGTTTCAACGGAAGACATGTTTTGCAAACAGGATATTTTTACACACTGGGGCTAAATCATAATATCTTCCAACACTGAAAAAAAGGAAGATTTTTTAAGACTGAAGGAGGTAACTGCAAATTCGACTGACATTTTTGACCTATTCAATAACCCAAATTTACTAATCGATTCACTTTTTGGAGAATCATAGGTGCCTGTGAGATCAAAGTTTTACAAATGTAAATATTTGGGATGTAAATTATAAAAATGATAATGTCTTCATTTGGATAATGTATAAATTGTGCATATGTATAATTAAACTGACTATTTCCTTCCTCTATTAGTTAGAGTTCCCTGAAGAAACCCTGAAGGGTGAATTTTATGAGATGGTGAAGTCCTGCCCTGCTCCTTGCTTGCTCCTGAAGAAAAATAATTTATTGGGTTTTTAAATCTTACTGCCAATACCAATTCACATTGAGCCAATTGAAACATTTGTGGCAAAATGAACATCAAAGAATGCTATTTTGTCATAACACAAACATTTGATGCAATTATCTTTTGTGAAAACACTCAAAAGTTTTTTTTTTTCTTTTGCTTAAGTAGAGAACACAACCCAAAAGTCCAAGTTTGTTGGAAAAAAATGAAGAACCACCCCTGCTCAGAAGCCTCTGCTGTTGTGTTTCTCTATTTGTCATTTTTCTTAGACTATTCACTGCCCATTTTGGGTTGAGGAGGGATGAAGAGAAAATTGGGCTTTTCCTACCAACATATAAAAATTGTCTGGTGCCCTGCTAGCATTTAATCTTCAGCATTGACATTTCATTGCAAAATTACTGCTTTCAGAGGATAAAATATCACCCCCCCCACCTTTTCATATTGATTTAGTAAAATCAGAAGGAGAGATCAGCTGCCTTGAGTTCAGGAGACTGGAAGAACTATTCTTAAAATTTTGATAGTCTTCCAGGATTTAAAATAGCTGTTTAATGGAAACTATGTGTAGGGCAGAGTGGGGTTCATTTCTGTTTCTGGAAGAAAAGTTTGAGAGAAGTCATATGGAGAATTTGCTAGTTAGGCTGCCGGAAATCATGATAGTCTGTATTATGAATACTGCCTGTAGCAGAATCTCAGAATGACATATTGAATCAAAAAAGATACAGTAAAGCCACATTTCTGTATAACGTTTTCTTCCAAGCTTTGTCTTTTCAACAGAAAATAATTTATTTGCATTTTGAGCCTTAAATCAAGCCATTTGGTCTTGATGAATGTCTTAAAAACTCTATCAGTGAATCTTCCCATCTCTTTCAGCTGTTTTGAACCTTTCTCTGGTCCTTGGGGCTGCTTGCGAGAACTTTCTGACCCAAAAATTTTTTCTGGCTCTTAGTGGTTAAAAATCATCTGGAGTTGCTGTGACAGTGATTTGGGGTTTTTTAGTTAATCTGAAAAGTGGCTTCTTATTAAGTCACAGTTTTCTGGATGAAAGTAGTCACAAATCCCCGGATGCAAATTAGAAAATGTGAAATTTGGGTGTAAATTTGTTATGGTTTAACATAGTTTGGTTTTTAGTTAAGGAAAAAAAAAATACATCAGTTATGGAAGTGATTGCTTGTTAGGTTCCTCCAGACCTGACAGAACCAACCAACTGGCAAGTTTTGAATACTGACATCCTGTTAAACCACTTAAGAGAGCTGAACACGTCTCTGTGAAATCACATTTTAAAATGAAAAAGCCCTGGGAAAAACTCTCTTGCTTCCAGCTTTTGGACAGGTAATTGGGAGGCTGCATAGCCCATCATGGCCAGGCTGGGCCCTGTCCTGCTGCAGCACTGGCCAGGCTGGGTCCCACTGCACCATACGGCCGGGTCAGCCCATGGCATGGCTGAGATTCTGCTCCCACCGAGTTCCAACCATGGCCAGCAGACCAGGCTGGCTCCACTCAGCTTCAGGTGGAGCCAAGCTGGGCCCCGCTCCGGCTGTGAGCTGCCAAACCATCCTGCTGGTGCTGGGGGAGATCATGTGGCTAAAAGCAGAAGCAGCCCTGCAGCTCTGCACAGAAAGCAGCCCTGGGGCTGGAACTGGCCGCAGCAGGGACCAGAAGATAGCCATGCAGCCAGAGCGGCCATTGCCTAGCAGAGATCACACAGCCATCCACAGGCCAGGGGAGATACCAACTCTGTCAGTACACAGAGGAGACTTGCAGACATCTGTCCTGTCTCAAGTGAGTGAAAGGGTGAAGACATAAAGAAAACAACGGGGAGACACCAAGGTGATGAAGAAGGAATCAAATCCCAGATGGAAGGAGAATGAGGAGATGCTTTAATCTTGGGCTGAAATTCTCTTGTAAGGCTATGGTGAAGATATAATTGATACATCAGTCTATTTGTCCCCTTAACTCATGGAATGCATTGGGGGGTGTAATGTTCTAACACAGCCATGAGCATCCATGCTGAAGCAAGCAAATGTTGAAGTAGATATGATCCAATGAGAAGCTTGAACAGAAAAAGATGAGAAAAGTGAGAAACCTTGCCCCAGGATGAAAAAAGAAAACCTCTGTTCCCAGAGATAAAAGAAGAGAACTTTTGCTTCTATACAAGAACAGCACATCCTTAAAATTGCACCCCAATAAGCTGAATGACCCATGATGGTATTTGTGGGAAGACTACCAAACTGTAAGAGGGACTTCAGATTTCCGGGCAGCTGCTATTCATGAAAATTAAATCCATGAGAGAACTGTTTCTTGTGGAAAAATATGGCATGGCCTGAGAGAGTCCTCTCCCTAGGTAAACTGAAGAAAGATTATTTTGGACGTGGTAAGCTGACTAAAAATGCCAATCTTTGTTCTCTTTTTGGTCAGTGGGAAAAGAAAGAGGAGTTGGAGGGAGGAGAAGTGTTTTGAAGCTTTATTCTGATTTCTTATTTTTTTCTTTTAGTTCTATTATTATTTTATACCCTTTGAAGTTTTAAGCCTGCTTTGCTCGCCTCCTAATCTTTATGTCCCAGCAGAAAATGAGTAAATAATTTTAGTAGATGCACTGGAATTTGGCCAGCGGTTGATCCACCAAATCTATGATTTGGATCTGTATTTTTATAATATACGTGACCAAGCTCAAAGCTAAGTTGTATATAGGGTATATAGTGTATAGTATATGAAGAAAGGTGAGAACTAAGTATAGGAAAATATCCAGGTCCTGTGCTTCAGTCACAACAAGCCCATGCAGCATTACATCACATCATTGGAACAATTTGCTCTGGAAAGTGGTTGAGTCATCATTCCTAGAGGTAATTTTAAAAAGTGTAGATATGGTACTTGGGGACATAGTTTAGTGTTGGACTTGGAAAGTATTTGGTTAATGGTTGGACTTGAGGTATTATCAAACTAAATGATTCTACAATTCTTTAAAGTTACTGTTAATTCCTTCTTGTATATATGTTCCCTGTTCCTCTTCTAAAAGGCCCTTTAAATTAAGTAAATTGTGTTATATTAAGCAGACAATGCTGCAGGGCTGTTCACCAAGGTCTCTTTTTCTCTATTAGCATGACTATGGAGATGGACATTTGCTACTGAGAAGACTAACCTGGATACCTGGATTGTGTACAAGACAAAAATAAAATGCCTCTTGATTCAAGATTATGTTGTTCAGCCAACAACATTTCAGAAACATTTTCTGGCTTCATAGTTAGCTGCAGAAACTGGTTATAGGCTATAAGGCCCCAAAAAACTCACTTGATACGACTTCTAAAAGAGCTTACAGTTTTTCATATAACTCACTTGATACGACTTCTAAAAGAGCTTACAGTTTTTCACATACTTTGAGTTAGACTCACAAAAGAAATACAGGATATTCTCAAGAAGCCAAAACAAGAAAAACTCTACCAGTAACTATAGAAAATCAAGGAAACTTTGGTAAAAGGTTTAGTATAACATTCAATCAACATAAAACACTTCTCAAAACATTAACTTTGACCCATTCATCTTAGCAAATGCAAAGTCTGTTTGATTTTAAGTTACTCAAAAATTCCAGGAAGAAGGAATTAAAAGAAGAAAGACAGAAAGACACAAAAAATAGAAAACCCACCAAATACACCTGCTCATGATTCCAGTGGTGTTCAGCTAATAAAAATTCTGAGAGAACATAGGGTCAAGACATGCTAACTACATGTTCAGCCTTAAATACTCCTTAGCCTTCTTGGGCCCTTCCCCCTCATGGGAAATCTGGTTATTTGGCTGCTTAGAAGCTGGGTTAGGGGCACCAGAGTCAGATGTAGAGTATTGCCAGGGACTGGCAGCCACTGCCAGGCTGGGATACTGGCTCTAGGGATGGAGGTGTAGAGGGCAGGTAGCTGCCTCACCAGGGCAAGGCCCAACCTGCCCCGTCCCTCCCACACCTGCATCTCAAAATGTCTAAAGACATCAGTCTTTCCGATTTCTCACATGGGCTCAGTACACTTATAGAACATTTATATTTTGGGACATTTATATTTTCTGACCATATTTGATCAGGTTCTTTTTTTGGGGGAGTGGAATGAGGACAGAAGAAAGGGAAGCCAGCATTTGTATTGATGCTTGGATTGAAATGGCTCCTATGAGTGAAGTGCATTCAGCCTGTTACTTCAATTGCCAGTCAGTTATGCTATGCTTGTTTGTCAGACAATTTGCAATACATATAAAGTACTGTGTTATCCTGTTGTGAAATATGTTTTGTATAGGTGAAGCAAATAATTCAATAATCGATTGTCTATATGAAAGCCATGTCAAGAAGAAGCACTCTGCAGTAACAAGCTAGAGTTGTGCTGCCACTAATTGGAAAAAAAACAATGAAACATGCAGGCTTTGAAAGGTTTTAGCAATATCATTACTCTGCTGGGATGAAAGATGACAGAGGCATTTTTGGGTCACTACTGTAATTTACTAGATAGTGTAAAATCAATATTGCTTGCCCAGTGAGAGGCAGCATTGTGCTTTATGTTCCTGTCTGACATAAGTCTAAGTTCACATTCTTCAGTTTTATAGATTTTTCAAGTCTTAATTCAAGTCTTAATTTCATTCCTCTCCATGATTAGTGCCTCTCTAATCATGCTAAACACAAAAGACTTTTTGCATTTCCTCTTCCACACTGTTGCTCTATTTTCTTCCTGTAGATTACAGACTGGCAAAGATGTCACTGTTGTGAGGCTGAGGTACGGAACACTTTCTTTGCTACAGCCTTCACTGCCAGAGCCAGCTCTCAGGAAATCCTGACCCAAAAGACCAGAGAAAAGGTCTAGAGGAAGGTGGGCTTTCCCTTAGTTGAGGACAATTGGGTCAGAAGCCATTTACTCAAACTTGCTGTCCAGAAGTCCATTGGCCCTGATGAGATAGAGCCATCAGTGTTGAATGAACTTGTGGACATCATTGCTAGGCCACTCTTAATCATCTTTGAAATGTCATGGCAGTCTGGAGAGGTACCTGAGACTTGAACACAGCAAGTGTCATGCCAATCTTGAAATAATGGCAGGAAGGAGGACCTAGGGAAAAACAGTCCATTCATCCTCACCTCAATCCCTGCATGTGGAAGACAAGAAGCTGATTTGTCAGGATGGATTCACCAAAGGGAAATAATGCCTAACCAATGTGATTACAGTAATTTCATGCATATAAGGCACACTGGATCATAAGGCGCACTTCCGGATTGTTGGCAAATTGCCATACTTTGTTCATATATAAGGCGCACCAGTGTATAAGGCGCACTTTTTTTTTTGCAGTGAGGATCTATGCACAACAAAGTAACGAATTAGTAACAGAATCACATGGTCGCGGGGTTTACTGGCAGGTGCTCAATTTGCAAACAGTTTTCACTGATTGGCCTAGCCTTTAAACGCAGTCCCAGGCGCCCTCCCCATGCTGTGGGCCCCGGCACTCCCACCCCCAGCGCTGGCTGCTGCAGCTGGCCGCACGGTGGCTGCTCGCGCAGTGGCAGGGGCTGCCTGGGTGGCAACGGGGGCAGCCTGCACGGCGGGGTGGCGGGGGCTGCTGGTGTGGCGCAGTGGCGGGGGCTGCCAGCATGGCAGCGGGGGCTGTCCCTGTGGCTTGCACTTCTGGGTTGGAAAATTTCCAAACTTTGTCCATATGTAAGGCGCACTGGCCGATAAGGCGCACTTCTGGGTTTCAATCAAAATTTTAGTCAAAAGGGTGAGTCTTATATACATGAAATTACTGAGCCAAATGAGACAGCTCTCTAGTCAGAAAAATCTAGACAACAAAATGTAGCTAGAAGATTTCTAACCCCTGCCCCCCTGTTCTGGCTCTAGGAGCAGGATTATGTGATGAAGCCGTTTTGTTTTCCTAGTAAATGCCAGCCTTTCATGGCTAACTGGCTGGCCTCTTGGTGCAATGTGTTATTGTTCTGTCCCAAACGAAAGCATGCTGGATGGAATTAGGAATGTGGGGCTAACAGCCAAGGAAAACATTTCTGTGGCCTAAAAACCTGCCACCACTCAGCACCTGTCTGGGCATGAATTGAACATTGTAGCACTTGATCCACAGCAGTCAGACCGAGAGATGTGTGAAATTTTTAGCTGTGTTATTCTCAGTACTTAAACTCCCTCCTGGGAAAAAAACATACAAAGCACATTAGCTTAACCCCTTTTGTGGATAGCAGGTAGCCAAAAGTGAGGCTTGCTCACCTACTTTTTCACCTCTTATTTGTGGAAAATAGGTATAAATAAAAAACTTGCAAATCAATGCAAATTCCCGTTAGGTTAGAGGCACTGGAAGATGATAGAAACTGCAGAAATAGGGAAAAAATGGAGGAGGCGGAGGGAGAGAGAGAGAGATGGATTTCAGCCTAGAAGTGCACATTATATTCAGTTCAGGATAATACTTTTGTTAACATTTACTTCTTATAAAGAAATTTGTGTCAGAGGAATGATTTTGCATAGAAGGAGGGCAAAGAGGCCTGGTTGCAAGAATTTAAAGTGGTTGAAAGCAGAACTGCCAGAGACACAACAGAATCCTTGCAAGAGAGTGAAGTTGTCCTCCATGAATTGTCTTGTAGATTATTCTGGAATATGAGCATTCAGGGTCGAAGCCACCTTTAAGCAACAGAGTGGGGGTAGGGGATGAATCCAGGGCTGGGCTGACTTGTCCCATGCAACTGCATTGATACTGATGCAAATGTGTGTAGGAAATATACTTGTGACACATCTTTTGCAGAATGTGTAGAAGTGCATATTGCAGTTGGACTCTGCTCAATGCAATGTTCATTAAAATTTTATGTTTCAGACAAATATGTAATTTTCTTCAAGGGATACCATTAAATTTTCCCAACAGTTCCCTTCCCTATTTTGATTCTTTCTGGTACAGTTACTCAGCATTAAACATGAAACAGTAAATAACATGCAGGAAAATTCTGGAGTTGCAGACAGTGTAGTTTTACTTGTCTGATCATAATTTAAGATTCCTAATGGACCTGAAATTATCTACAGATGTGAGTCATTCCCCATGAAAGTCTATATAAGAACTGCTTTAAAGAAACCAGTTAGGTAAATTAGAAAACAAATTATGTAAGTGCTAAGATAGTGATGGGTAGATTGCTTGCATTGCACATGAATTCTCATGCTTGCTCTCACCTCAAACATGATCTGAACTCTGAAACTTTAAAACTCAGTTTGACTAACTGATACTCATTCCTTCATAATTTTTATTTTCACTTCTTGAAGTATTCTAAAAGCAAAACACAAGAAATACCGTATAAGATATTTTTCTATATCTATAGCAGATTTGAATGGGTATTTTTGCTTCAGAGTGCTTGATTTTGGTTCTTGCTCTGATGAATAACAATGTAGCTACCTCAATGAAGTTCTATTGTCTTACTCAAAATAAGAACAAATTTTTTCACATCTCAGAGTCTTTGTTGTGATTTTTTTTTTGTTTGTTTGTTTTTGTTTTTTTGGTTTTTTTTTTCCCCCACAAATCACTGTATATCTGCTGTATATCTGCCGGAGAATGTAATGCTTTGAAGAAAAACATCTATAGTTCAATATGCACTTGACATGTCTTCTCAAATACTCTGTGCTATTTTCCAGGCTTATGCATTCAAAAATCATTATAGATACAGTAAAATCAACATCAAACACTTTCAAATATATTACCAAACATAAATATTATTATACAATTAACATTAATATGAAATATATGCTATGATTAGCTATTTATTATTAAAATAAATTCTCAGAAACATTAACAGTGGTAAAACAAGAGACTTTAGCATTTTCATGTAATTTGCACTTAGTTGTATAAAAGGATGGTATTCATAAAGAAAGGACTACTTTTCTATAGCAAGATTATTGGAATTAATTTACTGCTTGCTTGTTTACAAAGAAAATAATTAGAAGTACTTTAATATAGATTAGATGGAATGGAATTGAATGGAATGGAATGAAAAAAATGATTTGAACTACTTGTAACTGCATTTTGTTGCTGTTTTGAAGTTTATACTTCATTAAAGAGGGTTTTTGAGATTTTAGGAATATGGTGCTTTGGAGGGGAAGAGTCTGAGCTCTGTAAGATTGCACTTCAAAAGTCTTTTATTTCAGCTTGCAGTTGTATCCATATGCATACCTTAATTTTTAAATTTTACATGCTGTTAAATGGAAGTTTTATTACTATGTTTCTTTGTGGAGAAAAAAGGGTATGCTGAGAATTCTTTTATATTTTTGCTCCTTTTTTCTCTCTTTGTCAACAAAATTTTTATTGAATTCTCCTTTTCTGACAAGATTGGCATTGGTACAAAAATTGTACTTAAATAGTCTAGAAAGAAATATTTAAACATCATGTTTTGAGACATAGTTCCTGCACTAATCCTGGAAATCCTTTCAACATCATCAGTTGTATTTTACTGAAGGAAATCCAGCAGCACAATATTTCGAATGTGTTGTGAAGGGAGAGATTTAGATTAGTAATCTTGTTTCTTGCTGGTCAATAGAAGAATTGAGATCTAATGGTTGAATACATGTCATGAAAAATAACTGCAAAATACTGTTTTGAAGTTTTACTTGCTTGAACTTTAAAATTTTTTGTTTCTATGCTAACACAGTTTTTATTGGTGGCTTAGGTTACAATATAAGATGTAACCAAAAGTATGTATTCCACCACCATCTGTTATAACCAGGTAGATCAGTGTTATCTCTTCCATGACATCCCTCATAACTCTGGGGGGCTATCTCTGCTAGTGGGTCACATATTGCTACACGACTCATAAAATTGTATCATCTCATTGTGGGACTTTCTGCCCCGGGGGCCAGAATGAAGCATTTCCTACCTGGGTATAATCGGAGGTTAGGAACATCACAGGGGGCCTCAGGCACTGAATCCCCAGAGGAAGACTAGACCCTTCTACACCACCACTAGACTTTTAGAGGAAGACCACACCATTTTCTGCTTCAACAGAACCACATCTGTCACTCTAGGGGGACTGCAGCCATTTAATTGGACTGCTACCAACAGGCTGACCAACAGGGTGTCAGGTTGTATCCTCAATCTGTCAGTGTTTTTATACTATTGCACTTATTTTAATTTTGGGATCTCCCACTGGTTTGCTTTCAAACTAGTACAGTTGGTTTTGGAATATATCTGATAGAACAGTTCTGGAAAAAAAGGTGTAACCACAACTTAGGTCCTAATACCTGGCTATCTGTGATGTTTCTTCAAATCTGTGCTCATGTAAATACAGCTTATATAAAAGAACGAGAATCTCAACATGTGTCAAGAAGTTAAGCTAGTCTTTGCCTATTAAAGAATGTAAATTGCTTTTGCTCTTTCCAAAGCTGAAATAAAAAGAAAGCCTTTATCCCAGTGTCAAGTAATTTGTACTTGAGGCACTTGCTGTTTAATTTTTCAAAATAAATTTCCAGTTGAATCCACCAGAGTGGAGATTTTCTACAGCTTTTGTGATCAAAACATTCTTCTTCTTTCATTTCAACCTTTAATTAATCTGAAATCCTTCACTGGTTGACAGTTCTGAAATTATACACCTAGATTTTCCACTAGTGAATTTCAGACTGATGTCAATGGGTCTCATAAAATTTTTCATGTATCCCCTTGCTAGCTCTGGGCTAAATTTATATTTGCAAATGTGAAGAAGCCACATAAACCTCCCACAGATCTGTTTGTTGAAACAACAGCAAACTGAATCCATCAAATTTTATTTTTCAATGAAAGATATCCTAAAGAAATCCAACAAATGTCGTTCTGTCTACTAAATTAAATGGTGCTTTTCAGAGAGAAATAGGAAAGGGTACTCTTTATTTTCGTTCCATATTTCTTCAGCCATGTGATCAAAATAGATCAGGAACTGATTAATGAAGCAAAAGCACATCCTTTAGCTTGTAGCAGTGAGCTTTAGGATTCATAATGTTGTACTTTTCAGTATCTGAAAATGGACTGCTAGCTCTCTGCAGAGGAGATTGCTGTGTTTGACACAATTATGGCATGCTAAAGGAAGGCGATTTGCTATTTAAGATCATCTTTCATCCTCATGCTAGGGCCTGTAAACTGTTTCCCTTTTCTCTTCAAATGTGCTATGTATAGTGTCAGCAAAAGTATGTCTTCAAAAAGAATGGGAATAGACTGCAACAGAAGACTTCCTGGACAAGCTGAGGGTAAAGATATTTAGCAGTGAAAACAAGGATGATGAATGATTGACGGAATAATTGCCAAACTTGCATGATATTGAGGATGCTAGGGTCAGTAGGCTAGCTCTTTTGGTAAAATGTTTAAGGATTTTGACTTGCTTGTACATGGAATTTTGAAAAAACAGAAGGAAGGAAAGAAAAAAAAAGAAAAGAGAAAGGTCTAAATGTTCAAAGGTCCAGGAAGTAACATAAGTGTTTTGTCCCATGGTCTTTCTTTACAATGACAGTGATGTCAGAGCTAGTATCTTATGTATGGAGTAGTTATTTTTATTAATACTGATTCATAGAAGCATGAAAATGCCAATAAATGTTTACAATGTTTCAGAAGCAGTTAAAGGCCCCCAATGGAATAAAGATTGTGCATTCAGACAACACCACTGTGAGTCAAAACCTGCCCTTGAGAAGTGTTAGCAGAGCCTCAGATCTCCTGTGCCCCAGTATTGCCGTGTATTGGCAAAACTGTCTCTAATTATATTGCACAGGAGTAGTATTGCAGTCAATGAAACTTAAATAGAATTAACATCATTCACAGTATTGAAGAGATTGGATTCTCGGTTTATAACAACAAAGAAGACAATGGCAATTTAAAAATATATTCTTTTTAGTTTTTCCAGGATTAAAATGATCTTGACTCTCAGCCAAGAACATTCCAAGTGAGCTAACAGCAGGAAACACATCCAATGTTGAGATCATCTTTGCAGTAAGATAACAATTTAATTTCATTTGTGAAGGTCATCCAACCTTCTTTAAGGACAGTATAAGTGTACAGTATGTTCACATATTTTAATGTCACAGTGTGAAAGACATGAAAAGGAGTCCAAGAACCAGAATATAACTACTCTAAGAAAATGTTACAAAATGATGCAATACTATTTCTAACAAAATATTATAATATAATGTCAGAGTTCATAGATGCAATTTTAACTTTAAAGTCTAACTTTGAATTTCTTCATTTAATTCCATATTTTTCCCACTATATACAGGTGTTCAAACTCATCATACATTTAGAATCAGAAACCATTTTGAGAAGTCAGTAAAGACATTCTAAAATTGCTCAGTGTAGTCATATTTGATTATTGGAAACCGGAGAAACTGCAGAAAGATAATTTGGAATAAAAGTGCAAAAGAAGCAGTCCTACTCTTCTGTTAAATTTCAATTCTGATCGATTTCATTATGCAATCATGTGTCTCCAGATTGTGCAGACTGGAATCAAGGAGATGACAAGCACTAGGGAAGGCACTTGTTTTTGTACAGTTCCACCACAATGCATGTATAAAAACATGGCATTGGATTATCAAGGAGATGGCTGTGCTATGGCATTTGGCTGTGAGCTGTACTGACTGAAGTGTAGGTGTATTTTTCTGTACCTCTTTGCATGGCTGAGTGAGGTAATTTTTTTGACTGCTTCTCCCACATGTGCCCATGGATGCCCCACAGATCCTGTGGATAGGTGGAAAGGAGACAGACTTATTAGAATCTTACTAATCTGTGTGAAATATTTTTCAAGAATATTACTTGTAATTTTTGGAAGGTAACAATTGCTTGGGAAAAAAGGAGCCGAGATAGCAGTGAATTTAAAAAATCAAAGGTTGTGCAACAGATAGCTTTCCTGTTTTCCAGGGTTCTAAACAAATTAGGAAAGCTTTCCTTTTAATAGATTTTTTTTAACTCATTCAGATAATATATTTATTGGAAAACTGAGAGAAGGAAAAATTAGGGACAAAAATGTAATTTCAGTTATATTTAACAGGTCGCCATGACCTTTGTCTTCCTATCTTCCAAATCTTTCAGTCTTGAGAGTTAAGAGCGAAGTTTTACTTGGATGAATTAGGTGCTGTGATGAATTATAACAGTGACTTGAGAAAAAGAAGAGTCTTTTTGTCACTCTTCTCTCTTTGATTTGCTGAATATAATTATGTTTCTTGGGGGTAGGAAGCAACTACCGTTTTTAGATGATGTTGATGAAGAAGTGAACTAGAAGATCATCAAAGACTTCACAAATCACAGGGGGTGTTCATGCCAGTTATGGAGGTAGGATTTGGAGAATACTAGCAAGCCAGCATGTGGAATGAGGGAGAAGCATGCTTTGCTTTCAGAGGACTTAAAATTAGACATACCACACGCCTTTATCACTAGTTTTTGTTTTCTAAATCTTGTAATTGAAAAGTATGATTTTTTCCCTCCTTCTTTTTGTTTGGGTTTTTTTTTGTGTGTGTGTGTTTTTCTTTTTTTGTAGAACTAATTCAGGTTTTACAAAGACAACAATTTAGGATTAATTCTACTACAGTAGAAGGAGCTGTGCAGTGAAGAAATAATTTCAGGGAGTTGATGATCAGTTGATATTCCATTGATAATCATATATAATTGTATGTTCATCTTCTTTCTTGGGCTCTATATCAGCCTGTGCCACTGTGCCATTTCTGAAAGACAAAGTGTTTGTAGTACTTACTAAAGGAAACTCAGTAAAACTAATTTTACGTGACTAGTATTATACAGTAATAAAAACACTGAATCGGTTTCCTTGAGCTCTTTTTTTGGACAAACTTGTATATGTGTAAATCTCTGTCAGTAAAGTTCAAGCCTTCCTTGTCCTACCTTGATTTTTCTGTTTTCGAAGTCTTGTAATTGCAGATATTGAAGCTATTTCTACATGGCAGTGTACAGGTCTAGTGATTCACTGAATTGACAGCTGAATACCTGCAAAGGCCACCATTCATGCTCTCTCAACCTTCTTAATTTTTAAAGTTACAGGAAAAGAATTTCTCTCCTGGCTATTAAGTGAGTACACTTAGTAGAATGACTTTTCAAGTTTTCCTGGTTCCAGACAAGACAGGGGTAATTTTTGCAGTATCCAGGACGGGACGTGGCCAGGATCTGGAGATTATTTTGTTTCATTTCATGTCATTTCTGGGGTCAGGGGAAAGGGATTCTCTGTCTCTTCCGGCAAGAAGGGCTTCCTTCCTGACAAGAAAACATGGTAGGGGAAGCCATCTAGTATTTGTTTATTGCCATGGACCTTCTGCGTAAATTGTTTCTTCATCTTATACCTTTAGTTATTAATGTTGTTTTTGTTATTGTTCATTTTCTTACCTCATTGCTGTTTCCAGCAAATTGTTTTTATCTCAATCTATGCTCTTTACCTTTTGTGCCTCCAATTGGAGGAGGAGAGGAGAATGGGTGGTGGTGTGGTTCTAGTGGAAAACTAAATTAGAATGCCATTCCTAAACCACAACACAAATCACACTGCATATTATTAATTTTCAGTTGTTTTCAGATTGCATTTTCCTCCTAAATGCTCACTACAATATCCTTCTATTCTTGCATCCCTTTAGGCATTTCATTCTGATGTTTCAAGCTCTAAGACTGTTGCTTGTGTGAGTACACCTACCAGGGCATGTGAGTACAGTTTTAAGCACATTCTTACGTATTTTGTCCTGAGTCCCATTGCTAATTGCTGTTGTGTAATTGAACATATTCTGGCTTAAAAAGTTCCTTTAGGGACTCTATAAATACTGAAAAAGCCACTACCATGAGTCATTTGCAGAATCAATATTCCATTAAAATTTCTGGCTAAATTGATACTGTAAGTATCAAATTTGGTACTGTTAGTATCTTATAATCTTGCTAAAATACATACACCATCAGAATAATTTAAATGGATGTTTAGAATGTGCACAATTAGGAATTTGAAAATTTGTATGGCACCTTTTCTTTGTCAGAAAATTAAAACTGGTTATTCACAGAAAATCACCTACTTAGATATATATTTTTTTCCCATTTAAACAAATAAAGACCTTCTGTTGACTGCAGACCACCAGGAATAAGTTCCAAGCTAAACAGTGCACCACAGAATCAGTTTAAAATTCATGTGTTGTTTTCACAACTTTAGATGCCTGACAGTATTTTTGCTGATTGATTTTCACTGCTGTCACGAGCTGTAAAACTTGAGACTCACAGGGGCCAGTGTCATTTATAAGACCTTGCCTGTCCTGAAAGGGCTTGCTAAGTTACTATGTGACTCTACAGGAATGGAGACTCTGTCATTGCTTAGTAATATGGTTTTTTTTCAGGTGCCTAAAATATACATATGTTGCTACCTTTTAGTCAAGGATTCCCAGTGCATCTGTGACTGACCAACTCCATGGTCATAAGACTGTATTCTCATAATACTTTTTAGCAGTTTAACTCTTTTTCTCATGAGCTGATAGCCAGGTTCTGTGGCTTTTTCATACTGTCAGCTCTAGGACTATAAATTTGGATGTCCTGGTTATTGCTAAGATAGTATTTACCCATAGCTCGAATAGCAAAATTTGGCTAGTTGTGTCTTGACAGTTATATTCAGTGATGATGATGCAGGAAGACAAAGGAACTCAAAATAGGATTCCAAGAGTGAGCGGTTTTAAAATTTGCTGGCAGTTTTCCAAATGTATATTTGTGTTGAAATTTTTCATTTGATTTTTCACTTAATACATGCACTTTTATTTTAATTTTAAGGATTTTTGAAAATGATGACTGCTTGTGAATGTGTGTCATTTTTTGCCCCACATACCCTAGTGAGAAATCAGAATATATCTTAGTAGTCTAGGTGAATCCAGGAACTCATGATTTGCCTTCCATGTACTCCTGTTTCCTCAGAGAGGAATGATTGGCTACATTAAGTAAGTGTTAGGAAATCATCTTCCTCTTGTGCTCTTTTTAATGTGAAAAAGATCAGAATAAGGCTATTTGGGAAACTGCATGGGTCCAGAGGTATTAAGAAATATCCATTTTCATTTTTATATTTGCAGAGCACCAGAACAGACAGTTAAAAAGATAGCATAAAATATTGTAATATCATGGTCTTTTACATATATCTATAATAAGGAAGTGATTCTGTACCAGAGAAATGTCAAAGCCTGAAGGATGATTAAATTTGTAAGCAAATTATTTTGGAAACAAATTCATTCAACCCTCCTAGTAAATTGAGTTATTGGGCAAAGTTTCCTACATGAATAATGTAAACTATCTAGGGGCTAGACTCTGAATCCTTATGGGAATTTACTATTGAAGTGTCATTTTTGTACCATTTGAATAACTACTGCAACAAAAAGACATTGTGAAATATGAGTGATTTTTCAGCAATTAAAAGAGTTCTGATTTTTAAAAGTCTTAACATATTGTCATTTACTAATATTTTCCATTAAGTTTACAAAAAAAAGATGAACTTTAAAATCTGTCCCCAAATCACAGTGCCTGCTACAGGTTTTGTAAGATATGACTGTATTCAATTTTGCCTTGCAAGAGTATGGTGGGAAAGATTTCTTTTTCAGAAACATTTGTGTTAGTCCTCTATCTGTAGAGTTGCTATCTTGACTGAGACAAAAAAAAAGAATAAAAAACCAAAATAAAGGTCAGAGAGGAGAAAGGAATTAAACATAAATTTTCAGACATTTCTATTACTGTTGAATGGTCCCAGTTTTTAGCTTGAAAGGACTTAAAAGAAGGAATCAGATCCACAAATAGGAAAATATAATTTCTTATTGTTTTAATCAGGTAAATACATTACATACGTAATCTAACAAATCCCCTTTTGGAATCTCTAGAATTTGTTCTGCAACTATTTTGTCTGTGATTCTCTCTGTGACAGGTTTTGTCACAGCTTGAGCAAAATCTCTTTAAGGAAGATATATGTTTTTCATAATCATGGAAAATGAATGAAAAATAATTCAAAAATGTAAAAACCTAGAAGTCTTTGTTGTACCTGAAAGTTGTTTATAAAAGGTGAGCTCATATTTAATCTTTAGATTTCAGGTAACTGTTGAAACCAGTTACTGCTTTGGGTCTGCACTTGCATGTCCTGTGATTTGCATAGAAACATGAAAAACTACCGAAGTTCTGCATTGACAGTAGTACTTAGCAAAAAAGTGGTAACAGGAATACTACTACTACTACTCAGTTTTTGAGCCAAACTTAGATGAGATCAGTATTTTGATAGCTTATGGCGCTGCTTGTGGAATGTACCCATTGCATGCAAACAGCATGAAGATGTAGATTAGCCCATGGATGTTTTTATATAATTGTCTCAGCAATCCCACAATATGTACAGTAAGAGCTTTGAAAAACTCATTCCTCTAACTCACTTGGTTAATTATGTGATCTCTTTTAAAAAAGGAACTTTACTCATAGTATCCACTTTTTACTCTGAAAATATCCTCGAAGAACATGAATGAAAAAAAGATGACACAAATTGGACAGTCCCAGCTTTTAAGTCTGGGAAAAGTAAATGTCTTACTAGTTGAAATAAAGAGAAGAACAAAACTTGTATTTGAAAATATAGAGTAGATGATTGTACAGATGTGATTTCTTAGATATGACTATCATGTTCCACTGTGGGGAACTGTGAGGAATTATTTTAAAATAGATGGTCTAGAACAAAATAAAGTCAACTGAAACAACCTTGTATCTGAGAACCATTTATTGATAATGAAAAACAACAACAAAAAAGAGTTGCCTCATTGAAGGGGTTTAGAAAAGATGGAAAAGGAGCAAGGAAAATGGAAAAGGAATGGCAGCGGGACGGGGGAGAGAGAGAGGAGACAGAGAGAAAAAGTGGGCATTACCACCAGCGGACTGGGGAGTGTTGTTGGTGTCCATGTGGCAGGGACTGTGTGCACACTTCATGCTGGAGAGCCTGGACAGATCTCAGAGGAGTGCGGATCCCCAGGCACAGATCCTGAGTGATGGGTGGTCAGACATGCAGTGAGTGAGGTGTGCTCGGGCAGGAGGTCCAGAACCCTGGACAGGGTCATGTCAAGGGTCACGGTGGAAGGCTGGATGGGAGGCAGGCAGGGTTGGATGCAGGTGGCTCAGGCAGGATGCAGGGATGAAGCGGCAGGGCCACGGTCAGGGACGCAGGGAGGCAGGACAGGTGGTGGCTGGAGAGATGGAGGGGTAGGCAGGACACAGGCTACACACAAGGCTTGGAGGTCAGCCGGTGTCCTGACAAGTGCCCAGATGGAGGAAAGGTGAGTATGTTAGTGCAAGCAAGTGCCAGCCAAGTCAGAAGAGCCAAAAGGCAGGCTGGACCCAGGGCAAAAAGGACAAAAGGCAGTCTAGGACCAGGGCAAAGACTCAGCAGACTGAAGCAAAGACACAAGACCCAAAAGGTCCCCAGGCCCAAAAAGCCCAAAAGACAAGACACAGAACAAAGAGCTCCCCTTGTCACAGACTAAAACCATCTAAATGAAATAAGAACTTCTGGCGTTGGTGAAGGAGACACAATGAATACATTGACCAGTTGAGATCCAAAACAATGTGCTGCTTTGCTCAGTAGTAATTATCAGTTGAAATAACTTGACTGAGGAAGTGGTGGAGTTTTTATTATGAGATAGAAAAATCCAAACATGATGGGCTTCTAAAAAGATAAAGTTCAACCCAAATAGAAGGTATAAGTTATGATAATAACTTTTTTTTATATGATAATAATATCTTGAAAGAAGTACAAATCAAAATCATTGTACTGGCCTTCAGATCAATGAATCAGCTTCTATGTTTAAATTGTTATTTTCCCCCTCTTTGTTAGAGCTCCGAAAAAGTGGTTATAAGTAAAGTCCTCAAATTATTCTTTCAGATAATATTCTGAGATCATTATGTAAAATAATTAAATATTAAAACAGGAAATTCAGAATGGTTTATGGTTTAAAATTTTATATTATACACTTTTGAATGAAAAGTTGTGACTTTTTTTTCAGGATGGGAATTAAAGATCATAATAGCAATAATGAGAACAGTATATTTCCTTTAAATAATACAGTAGTTTCACGAATATAAGCCGCACCTTTTTCACTGAAGAATGCAGCCTTCCACACTGGTGTGGCTAATCATCAGGTGTGGCTTATTTGTGGACAAATTCCAGCAAAATGCTGAC